>JASDQU010375276.1:70016-94135 GCA_032191745.1 Picea mariana
CAAGATTGAAAAATAGTCCATCTTGGACAGATTCTTTCATGTTCGGAAAGTGGATTGAGATTTCTGACGGACAACAATTTCCCATTGTGGTTAACATGGGAAATGGTCCAGATTGTTGATGTATCATAGACAACGACTTCCCATTGTGGTTAACATGGGGAGTGGTCTAGGGAAATCTCTCTTCTTGAGGGTTACTCAATAAGACTAGCCCACCTCGCCGGACAATGATTTCTCATTGTGGTTAACATGAGGAATCGTTTGTTTTGGAGGTTGATACAGGACATTCTTTTCCTCTTGTGGTTAACAGAGGAAATGGTCTGGACAATCATTCCTTAGGGTTTATACATTCTCTCCAGGGTGCACTTTGATTAGTGTAGGAAGAATGGCCCAGGGTGGGGAATGGTCCAAGCTCAGCAATCAGGATAGGCATTCCTTAGGGTTTATACATTCTCTCTAGGGTGCACTTTGATTAGTGTAGGAGGAATGGCTCAGGGTGAGGAATGGTCCAAGCTTAGAAATCAAAAACAATCATTCTTCCTTGTTTAAGAAGAATAGGGTAGATAGCCCATTATTGATGTTCTATAATAAGGGAAGATATTCTTTCAGATCTCACAAACCTGAGTGAAAGATTGGCCCAGATAATTTAGTTTATATCATAACATTATTTATGTGTAGGTTGGTATCAAAAGATTGTTATGAAGACTGTATGATAGTAGATGTATACTACTATGGTGGATGTGTTCCACTGTTTGTGACTATACGTTGTTGATCAAGTACTTGTGTGTTACTTGGTGTGGTAGTGTACCATTGGATTGTAGTTATGTACTACTATGGATAGACACATTTGTGTTCTATTTTGTTCTAATTGCCTTGAAGACTATCAACAGTTTATTGGAAATAATTATCATCTAGATGAATGATGAACAGAGATTTTCCAAACAAAAAATGGTTCAGAACATTTACTCTTCTAGATTAGAAGAATGGCTCTTGTATCACTCTGTGGAGTGAGCATCATGTATGATTACTCAGATAGAGTATGGTTTCGAGAGATAATGCAGCTAATGATAATGATGGTGATGGTGCTCGTTATCTAGTCATGATCTAGTCTATATAACTATGTTGATGCTACCAGGTGAATGGTATGTTTTATGCTCAAAGACCATTACCTGTAATACCTCCCTAGCTAGGAGGGAGTGTTGATATTATGGTAGCTACGGGAGGTATTTACCTCCATGTGTAAACCTGACAAGGATAGAATACTCCGGGAAGCAAGAAGAAACCCTAATGAGTTGGCTAATAACCCTAGAAGACTTTTCGGCTCAAGAAGATAATTTACATTAGGTTATTAGCCTCCAAGAGAAGAAGTCAGCCAAAAATAATATTATATATTGAATAGACAGATACCCAGAATGAGAAGTCGGCCCTGGCAGTTAGCCAGAATTAGTATAAATACAGGAGGCCAATTCTCATTCTGGCAGGCAGTCTCAGAATTGCAGTGTCCAGTCTTGTGCACATTGCAATTGCCCAATTTCTGCGCAGGTTTGGAGGAGAGTTGTTGCAGCAGCTGCAGCTAGCAGTTATGCTTGGACTATCCCTTGGCTAGGGTTTGGACTATCAGATCATCTCTTTATGATGTGTTATCCTTGGGGAAAGGTGCACTACCCTTTGTTTGGCTATCTAGCCTAGGGTTTTCTTCCGGAGTGATTCTCTGTCAAGGTTAAGGTGCTCAAAGGGTGGCTTCGGCCTATGGTTGGGTGACAAGGGTATTTTCAATGGTAAAACGAGCACACATATTTCATATTCTAACAAATCTAACAAGCAAAGAGGATAATTTAGCATTTCAGAGGTTAGTTTTTTGTTAAATTCTTACATGTTTTCTATTTTTTTCTAAAAACCATAAATGTTTTCTATTTTTTTTCTAAAAGTACCCAACTTTTTAAAACATTTGAGACTTTTTTCAAAAAATCCTAACAAAATCCTTAATATTTTTTGAAAAACAAATACAAAAAAAGTGAAATTTAGATATAATTTAAAAAAAAAAAATTGTTTTTTTATGGTTTTTTATGGGAGCTGCGGCGATGTCGTACATATAACACATGTGTTATATGTTAAATTTTTAACACATGTGTTATATGTTAAACAGCCTGAGCAGTCGGCCAGGAGCCTATCTGACATTCTCTTTCTCCGGAACAGAGAACTAAGATTAAACGCCCTGCTTTTTTGTGCAGTTATAGCTCATGTACTGGGTCTTTTTTAATTGTCGAGTGACAAATTTCTGAATATAATACAAATATATTTCTTGAGTGAGTACATCTGATGCGAGCCTTGTGTCTGGGATATATGATTATGAGATGTCTAAATGCCAAGTAGCGGGTGAAGTGATCTCTTGACTGTGGTCTCCAGCAGTTGTTGTAGGATAGTAAGACAACCATTGAAGCCGAGGAAGGATTGGAGAGATGCATAGTCCTTTTCCCATAGTAAGTAAGATCTTGTCGCTTGCTATATTTACTTGCCTGTAATCTTAGTATATCGCCAGGAGTTGCAGTAGTTGAAGATGGATTTACAGAAAGGATTGTCTACATCCTATGATTTGTCCTCTCTTGTCTCATATAAACCAAGCAAATGGTATAAACATTTTCTTAGTAACTCCTCTGATTCTAAATCCT
This sequence comes from Picea mariana, assembly GCA_032191745.1. Taxonomy (NCBI): domain Eukaryota; kingdom Viridiplantae; phylum Streptophyta; class Pinopsida; order Pinales; family Pinaceae; genus Picea; species Picea mariana. The sequence continues at coordinate 72,683 of JASDQU010375276.1, forward strand.
TATATAATACTAGACTAGTCACCCAAGAGTATGAACCTGATGTAAATTGGCGAATGCCTAAAATTGAGTCGTCTAAAGTCTATAATCTCCCAATGTTCAAATTTAGAGCCTCCACTCTATTCCGATATTGTTCCCATAATGTTCCTTTATCTTTAAGACAGAGTGTATATCAAATCCCTCTGATTCAACAATATGATATAGATTGGGGATTAGAACATGGGTTTAAATTTTTTCATATTGGTCCTATCCAATTCGGAATAAATCCTCTTGTTAGACCAGGTCTAAACACCTCAGTTCTCAGTTGTATAATAGATTCACGTCATAATCAGTTTTCAGATGCTATAATCTCAGGCTTCCAAGCTCCTCTACATAATGGACTAGTCTGGTCATCAGTGTCACCCAGATTCCAAGTTTCGTTGACTGATCCATATATTTCCTCTCTCCTACAAGGTTATGTCCAATTTTCTGGTTTTGACATGGCAGAATCCTTAGAAATTGCCCAGTTACATACCACAATCTGTCTTAGGTTTGTAACTACCACAATGCCAGCCTTAAATCCAAAACTTATCCAACGTGCAACAAACGAAAGCGTGGTGGTTGGTCCGGGAAATGTCACACCTCTCACCTTAGGATTTGCTAAATTAACAATGCCAGATGAATGGTCAGCAGACTATCAGCCTGTGCAATCTAAAATAGCACCAGCTAAATCACAATAGTTGATAATGGATGGGAATGAATCAAGAGAAAAGGTTTTGATAATAGGAAGATCCAAAAGTCTAAGAGTTTCTGATCTTGAAAGACAGATGTCTTCCTTAAATACAAGTACTTCAAATTCATATCCTAGAAAAATTACACATCTTCTTCATCCACTTCTTACCAAACCCCTGTATATAAACCAGTCTCTAGTAGATCCAAATTAGATGATCATTTGTTGTTTCACCAAAAGGGTTCAGAGAACTGTTATTTCTGCCAAAAGGGCATCCCTTCTCAAGATGATTCTTCAGGTAAATATCCAGTGAAACATATTCCATCTGCTTATAAAAACTTCAGAACCTACCAGTCCAAAGTTGAACACAATGGACAACATTCTGATTGTTCTGAATGTCAAGAAGTCATAGTCCCTCTTATCAAGATGATTAACTATACTTTGCCTAGAAGAGACAAAGACAAGTCTGCCACATTACCTCAAAGAAGTCTTGGACCAGGGAATCATACTCCCTCTTTCAAAAATAACTTAGTAGCAGACCTAGACTTTATTCAATATAGAAAAGCGGATGCTGAGAAATCTCAAGATGTTGTGAGGTTACAGACTTATGCAAACTATCAATCTGTCTGTCTTGCTCAAAATCTGGATGATATGGCACAAGACATCATGCAGACCAAATCACACATGAATGGTATACATTCTGATATTGATAATCTTGAACAAAATCAAGAGACTCTCAAATCCCAACTTGTTCAGATTTTAGAGAAATTAGATACAATTCAGACTGCAATACATAGTCTAAAAGAATCTTATGATAAGGAGAAATCCCCTTCATCTCCTATCAAATAAGATGAGCTAGAAAAGAAAGCTTCTTATAAATGGTTTGGAACAGCTTCTACTTCTACCAAAGATCAGAAATATTTAACTTTGAATCAACTAGCTACAGAAATGGCTAATCTTGTTCTTTTAAGGATAGCTCAAGTTGTCTTGATAGCACAAGAAAAGCTAGACTTGGTCAAATCACAATTCTCTTCTTTAGAAGAAGAAGTTAAATCTGAACATCAAAAGACTATCCCTCAAGTCACTTTTATAAAAGGGATAGATGAAGTTGAAAGCTCAAATGCCAATGCACCTAGATCATCTAATGATGATGCAGGAGGAAATCCTTTCCAATCTGCATGGGAGAAATGGTGCAATGCTAAGTACGGTTCCAATAAAAAGGTCCCATTTGATCCAGCAAATTCTTCTGAACATGCTTCTTTTAACAGAGAAAACATAGAACCAACCCCAGTTTCTAATCTGAATTGTAGATCTTGTAATGAGATGATGATCATATTTCAGAAATGGCGGGCTTGGGAAAAAACTCAGAAGATGATATTTAGAAACAGAGTTGCCTGGAATGAGTTAGCCCTCATACTAACTTGGGGATTCACTGGAAACCTCGAACTCTGGTGGGACAGAGTCAATGAAGCTGATAAGCTAAGAATAATGAATCATGATAATCCAATAGAAGAGCTTATCAAAGCTGTAGTACATGAATTCTATGGTAGTACTAAAATAGATTCTGAACATTATGCAGACTTTTTTATGAATCAATGATTATGTCATGTTTCTCAACTACCATAATTTTTATGTACTATGCAGGATCTTTTAAACAAAGCTCATGATCCAGACAATGTGGCATATCTAAGAAAATATCTTTCTGCCATGCTTGGAAAAATTCCCAATCTTGTTAGAGAAAGACTAGAAACCATGGAAATTGTTCTAGAAGAACTTTCTTTAGTAGGATTACATGAACATGTAGTCACAACCCTATAGAAAGAATGTTTAAGAAGACAGACAAACAAATCTGTTAAAAAGCAATTAGGGTTTGACTCAAGTATCTGTGATACTTTTGCTGAAACATATCACTTTGGTTGTCAGAAGCAGAATAAAAAGAAAGACTCATGTAGGAAAGACTGTGGCTGTTTTAAATGCTCTAGGAAAAACAAATTCAGTTCTTTTACAAAAACGTTTCCTAGAAGATTTAGTAAAAACACCCAAAGACCTAGAAAATCCTATTTTAAATGCAGGCCAAGACCAACTCAAGCAAGAAAAACCATTTTCTTTATCTATAAAAAGTCTGGCCACTGGGCTTCTCAACGTCCTCTGCGTCAAAAAACCAAATTTCAAGCGAAGATAATGGATCTCTTCCAAACAGGATATGATCATGCTGAATGGGAAATGGTTTCTGAACGTTCAGATGGTGAATTTCTATCACTAACTGAGTCTGACGGATCTGATACTCCCACTGTTGACTACCAATCTGATTCTGATCAATCATAAATCACTGATACTATGAATTTCCTCGACATCAAAATGATGTCAACCTTTTCTGACCTCCCCTCTCTTCTTCATCGGAGGTCTGTCTTAGAACAAAAACTAAAGAGGTTAACACCTGGACAATTTCAACTTTTAAAAAGATATCAATCTCATATTGCTCTTCTCTCTTCTCAAATTGCCCAACACCAGCAACCAAGCGTGGTGAATATTCAGGATTATACACCAAAAGATTCTGATTTCACTTCATCTAAACCTAAAGGCAATAAGGTAGAGAAACATATATTTACCTCTCTGAAAGAAATAAGAGAAGAAGAACAGGAAGATGGTTCTCTACATAAAACTATTCAGCATCTAGAAGAATAAATAAAAGAAAAAGAAAAAGTAATAGCTGAGCTATGGAAAAATATCAAAATGGAAAAGGAAGAACTGAACTTTCTCAGGAATAAAAGAGATGAACAATGGGAAAGAGAAATGTTTGGTCATGACACAGAAATCGAAACTAGTGAGTCTAAACAAATTAATGGTTTTGAATATAGACTAGTAATTTCTGTGGATATAAAAGTTTCAGGATATCTACAGTATACTTTAGATGCACAGCTTGATACAGGTGCTATGAATTCATGTGCAAAATATGGAGCAATACCATCTTATTATTGGCAGCCTATTGACATTGCTTTCAGAGCAGTAAATAAGACTAAGATCAGAATTTAGTCTTTTTCCCCTGACTTTCCAATTATCATACAAGGAGCAAAGGAAGCTGACAATATTTATTGCTTTGACACTGGAGCAGATATCTTGCTTGGACAAGATTTTGTAAATAGATGTTTACCATTTACAATAGGTAGCAATTCTGTACAGATTACAATTTTGGGAAAACCTATAACAGTCCCTAGTAAGTCCTCCTATGAATCAAGGATTGCAGTAAAGAAATCTCTCCCACTGATAGAAGATACTGCTGAGAAGTTAGTCCAGATCCAAAAGATAATAAACAATGCAGAAAGACATGGATTAGAAGCAATTAAGGATGTTAAAGAAAAGATAGAAAAAGAGTGTACATCAAATCATCCTAATGCTTTCTGGACAAGGGAACAATATTTTTTCAGTCTTCCCTATAGAGAAGATTATGTTGCAAAACCACAAAAGGCCTCAGCCAACCATATGTCTCCCAGAGAAATTGAATATTGTCAGCAGGAGATAAAAGAACTCCTAGAGAGAAAGCTAATAGAACCAAGCACAAGTCGTTGGGCTTGCGCAGCATTTTATGTGAATAAACATAGTGAACAGAAATGAGGAAAGCCTAGAATGGTTATAAATTACAGAGCTTTAAATGAAGCTCTACTTCCTATAAGATTTCCTCTTCCTTCTAAAGAATTACTTTTTTCCAAGATTGGTAAATGCAACCTCTTCAGTAAGTTTGATCTAAAGAGTGGATTATGGCAAATAGGGATAGTTCCTAAAGACAGGTACAAAACAAATTTTGTTGTACCTAATGGACAATACCAATGGAGAGTCGTGCCTTTTGGACTGAAAAATGCACCCTCAAAATTCCAAAAAAAAGGATGGACAATATATTTAAACATTTGAATTTTGTCATTGTATATATAGATGATCTTCTTGTTTGTTCTTATGATACTAAATCTCATGTACAACACTTGAAGACAGTATATGATCTATTGTTCCGTCATTGTTTGGTTTTAAGCAAGTCTAATCTTTGTTGGGCTCAGACAAGAATTGAATATTTAGGACTTATTCTTTCCAAGGGAGCAGTTGAGTTATAGGAACATGTGCTGAAGAAACTCTCTGAATTTCCAAATGAGATTCTGGATAAAAAACAGTGGCAAAGATTCCTAGGTTGTCTAAATTATATTAGACAATTCCATGAAAACCAGGCTAAGGATGTAAGGATACTTAAGAAGTTCCTGAGTAAGGTAATACCTTGGAATAATAATATGACAACAACTCTTCAAGTAATAAAACAGAAAATCCAGAACCTGCCAAAGTTATATCTTCCAGATATTTCATTACAGCTCATCTTAGAGACAGATGCTTCTAATGATACGTGGGCAGCTGTATTTCTTCAGAAGAATGGACCAAAGCTAGAAGAAGTCTGTATATATGCTTCTACATGTTTCAGTGAGACAAAATCTAAATATCCTTCATCCCATAAAGAAATATTAGCTGTAAAAAATGGGATTAATAAGTTTAGATTGTTTTTAAAACCTGTTCATCTATTTTGTCAAAATTGATTTAAAGCATATGAAAAACATGTTGACTAATCAAAGACTTCTGGAACAGGGAAATAATAGAGTTATCAGATGGAGCTTATGGCTGGATGGATTTGACTTTGACATCCATTATAAGCCAGATAATTGCATAGCTAATCTGCTCACCAGAGAAGCTAAAGATAAAACCATAAAATGGCTTCATCCTACTTAAGCATACCAGATGCTCCACCAGGATTCAAATGGATCCTTGTATGTAATAATTGTAAATATTCTTATTGTTTCGAGTGTCTAGAGTGTTGCATTAAATCTAGTCCAGCATGTATAAATATTTTGAATAGCTGGGTACAGTCAAAGAATCATCTAAGATCTTTTATAAGTTATTTCAGAAAAAGTCAGAACATAACTAGAGGAATAATCACTGGAGGTCCTTTCCAAGGACAAGTGTATATCTATATCTATACTCCAGATATCTCATATGTAGACTATTGTGCAATAATGTCTTAGAACAAGTTTGATGGCTCTTGTTGGATACCCTTTGATTGTTCAACATTTAAAGACTATCTATATTGGTGGTCTGGTTGGTTGTATTTGTTATTATGGACCTATTGTCCTAGAGACATACATTTCTTTGGTAGTAGCAAAGATACTTTCAGGCAATGGTTACATGCAGAAGTTGAGGAAGCAGCACACTACAATGCATGTTTTGTTTTTAATTTATCCTTTCAAGGCAGTGAGCGAATTTATGAAAATTCCAATCCATCAAATCCTCAGACTTACAAGGTAACCAGTGAATTCTATGGAGACATCTGTGTACCAGAATATGAAATCATCCCTACAATGCAAGGATCATTATTCTACAAATTTTTTAGTGGACTGCCACCTTTTTCAGATATCCATGGATCACCTCCCAGCAGTCACTTCAACTACGGCAGCGGTGACTCATTTGATTCCATTGTTGAACATAACATAAACAACTGGATGGAAGCATGATGGGCCATGAGCCATAAAAATGTCTCTATTGTAATTATTTCAATTTCATGTCTAACGGGCCGACAGAGGTGTCCCGTCAATTCCATGGGTTCTTATAGAACTCCACTGTGTAATCCAAATAATCTAGTGGTATCATTTCAAAATCCATTATGTACTAGAAATATTATCCTATGTCTTGAGTCATTCCATAAAATTTGGTATGGGTCCCCATATGGCCGAGCCTTGGAGGGATGAGATAACAACTGGAGTCCACCAGTTGCCCCATCCACTTGAAGGAATCTACTTTATACCTGGCAGATGCCAGTTTCTTGATACCGGTATCTTGCTAGAATTTGTATAAATAAAGCTCTCAGGATCTCATTTGGGACACAACAGAGAGAGAGAAAGAGTGTGTAAGTCTGTAGTTTGAGTCGAGCAGTTTGTATCCTCTTCACTCGCCTTCGGGACCTTGTGAATGAAAAACAATGTTCTCAAGTGTAATATCTCTGATAATAGAGAGTATATTATGTTTGTAAAGATACTATTAGAGAAATTAGATACAATTCAGACTGCAATACATAGTCTGAAAGAATCTTATGATAAGGACAAATCCCCTTAATCTCCTATCAAATACGATGAGCTAGAAAAGAAAGCTTCTTACAAATGGTTTGGAATAGCTTCTACTTCTACCAAAGATCAGAAATATTTAACTTTGAATCAACTAGCTACAGAAATGGCCAATCCTTTTCTTTTAAGGATAGCTCAAGTTGTCTTGATAGCACAAGAAAATCTAGACTTAGTCAAATCACAATTCTCTTCTTTAGAAGAAGAAGTTAAATCTGAACAACAAAAGACTATCCCTCAAGTCACTTTTATAAAAGGGATAGATGAAGCTGAAAGCTCAAATGCCAATGCACCTAGATCATCTGATGATGATGCGAGAGGAAATCCTTTCCAATCTGCATGGGAGAAGTGGTGCAATGCTAAGCATGGTTCCAGTAAAAAGGTCCCATTTAATCCAGCAAATTCTTCTGAACATGCTTCTTTTAGTAGAGAAACCATTGAACCAGCCCCAGTTTCTAATCTGAATTACAGATCTCGTAATGAGATGATGATCATATTTCAGAAATGGCAGGCTTGGGAAAAAACTCAGAACATGATATTTAGAAACAGAGTTGCCTGGAATGAGTTAGCCCTAAGACTAACTTGGGGATTCACTGGAAACCTCGGACTTTGGTGGGACAAAGTCAGTGAAGCTGATAAGCTAAGAATAATGAATCATGATAATCCAATAGAAGAGCTTATCAAAGTTGTAGTACATGAATTCAATGGTAGTACTAAAATAGATTCTGAACATTATGTAGACTTGTTTATGAATCAACGACTATGTCACGTTTCTCAACTACCAGAAATTTTATGTACTATGCAGGATCTTTTATACAAAGCTCCTGATCCAGACAATGTGGCATATCTAAGAAAATATCTTTCTGCCATGCCTGGAAAAATTCTCGATCTTGTTAGAGAAAGACTAGAAACCATGGAAATTGGTCTAGAAGAACTTTCTTTAGCAGGATTACATGAACATGTAGTCACATCCCTACAGAAAGAATGTTTAAGAAGACAAACAAACAAATCTATTAAAAAGCAATTAGGTTTTGACTCAAGTATCTGTGATACTTTTGCTGAAACATATCACTTTGGTTGTCAGAAGAAGAATAAAAAGAAAGACTCATGTAGGAAAGACTGTGGTTGTTTTAAATGCTCTAGGAAAAACAAATTCAGTTCTTTTACAAAAACGTTTCCTAGAAGATTTAGTAAAAACACCCAAAGACCTAGAAAATCCTATTTTAAAGGCAGGCCAAGACCAACTCAAGCAAGCAAAACCACTTGATTTATCTGTAAAAATCCTGGCCACTAGGCTTCTCAGTATCGTCTGTGTCAGAAAACCAAATTTCAAGTGAAGATAATGGATCTCTTCCAAACAGGATATGATCCTGCCGAATGGGAAATGGTTTCTGAACATTTAGACGGTGAATTTTTATCACTAACTGAGTCTGACGAATCTGATACTCCCACTGTTGACTACTAATCTGATTCTAATCAATCACAAATCACTGATACTATGAATTTCCTCGACATCAAAATGATGTCAACCTTTTCTGACCTCCCCTCTCTTCTTCATCAGAGGTCTGTCTTAGAACAAAAACTGAAGAGGTTAACACCGGGACAGTTTCAAATTTTAAAAATATATCAAGCTCAGATTGCTCTTCTGTCTTCTCAAATTGCTCGACACCAGCAGCCAAGCATGGTGAATGTTCAGGATTATACACCAAAATATTCTGATTTCACTTCATCTAAACCTAAAGTCAATAAGGTAGAGAAACATATCTTTACCTCTCTGAAAGAAATAAGAGAAGAAGAACAGGAAGATGGTTCTCTAGATAAAACTATTCAGCATCTAGAAGAATCAATAAAAGAAAAAGAAAAAGTAATGGCTGAGCTATGGAAAAATATCAAAATGGAAAAGGAAGAACTGAACTTTCTCAAGAATAAAAGAGATGAATAATGGGAAGAGAAATGTTTGGTCATGACACAGAAATCGAAACTAGTGAGTCTAAACAAATTAATGGTTTTGAAGATAGACTAGTAATTTCTATGGATATAAAAGTTTCAGGATATCTGCAGTATACTTTAGATGCACAGCTTGATATAGGCGCTATGAATTCATGTGCAAAATATAGAGCAATACCATCTTATTATTGCAGCCTATTCACATTGCTTTCAGAGCAGTAAATAAGACTGAGATCAGAATTCAGTCTTTTGCCCCTGACTTTCCAATTATCATACAAGGAGCAAAGGTAGTTGTCAATATCTATTGATTTGACACTGGAGAAGATATCTTTCTTGGACAAGATTTTGTAAATAGATGTTTACCATTTACAATAGGTAGCAATTCTGTACATATTACAATTTTGGGAAAACCTATAACAGTCCCTAGTAAGTCCTCCTATGAATCAAGGATTGCAGTAAAGAAATATCTCCCACTGATAGAAGATACTACTGAGAAGTTATTCTGGATCCAAAAGATAATAAACAATGCAAAAAGACATGGATTAGAAGCAATTAAGGATGTTAAAGAAAAGATAGAAAAATATTGTACATCAGATCATACTAATGCTTTCTGGACAAGAGAACAATATTTTGTCAATCTTCCCTATAGAGAAGATTATGTTGCAAAACCACAAAAGGCCTCAACCAACCATATGTCTCCCAGAGAAATTGAATATTGTTAGCAGGAGATAAAAGAACTCCTAGAGAGAAAGCTAATAGAACCAAGTAGAATCCCTTGGGCTTGCCCAACATTTTATGTGAATAAACATAGCGAACAGAACGAGGAAAGCCTAGAATGGTTATAAATTACAGAGCTTTAAATGAAGCTCTACTTCCTATAAGATTTCCTCTTCCTTCTAAAGAATTGCTTTTCTCTAAGATTGGTAAATGCAACATCTTCAATAAGTTTGATCTAAAGAGTGGATTCTGGCAAATAGGGATAGTTCCTAAAGATAGGTACAAAACAACTTTTTTTGTACCTAATGGACAATACCAATGGAGAGTCATGCCTTTTGGACTAAAAAATGCACCCTCGAAATTGCAAAAAAGGATGGACGATATCTTTAAACATTTGAATTTTGTCATTGTATATATAGATGATCTTCTTGTTTGTTCTTATGATACTAAATCTCATGTACAACACTTGAAGACAGTATATGATCTATTGTTCTGTCATGGTTTGGTTTTAAGCAAGTCTAAGCTTTGTTGGGCTCAGACAAGAATTGAATATTTAGGACTTATTCTTTCCAAGGGAGCAGTTGAGTTACAGGAACATGTGCTGAAGAAACTCTCTGAATTTCCAGATGAGATTCTGGATCAAAAACAGTTGCAAAGATTCCTAGGTTGTCTAAATTATATTAGACAGTTCTATGAAAACCAAGCTAAGGATGTAAGGATACTTCAGAAGCACCTGAGTAAGGTAATACCTTGGAATAATAATATGACAACAGATGTTCAAGTAATAAAACAATAAATCCAGAACCTACCAAAGTTATATCTTCCAGATATTTCATTACAGTTCATCTTAGAGATAGATGCTTCTAATGATACGTGGGCAGTTGTATTGCTTCAGAAGAATGGACCAAAGCTGGAAGAAGTCTGTATATATGCTTCTGGATGTTTCAGTGAGACAGAATCTAAATATCCTTCATCCCATAAAGAAATATTAGCTGTAAAAAATGGGATTAAGAAGTTTAGATTGTTTTTAAAACCTGTTCATTTTATTGTCAGAACTGATTTAAAGCATATGAAAGGCATGTTGACTAATCAAAGACTTATGGAACAAGGCAATAATAGAGTTCTCAGATGGAGCTTATGGCTGGATGGATTTGACTTTGACCTCCATTATAAGCCAGGGAAATATAATTGCATAGCTGATCTGCTCACCAGACAAGCTAAAGATAAAACCATAAAATGGCTTCATCCTACTTAAGCATACCAGATGCTCCACCAGGATTCAAATGGATCCTTGTATGTAATAATTGTAAATATTCTTATTGTTTTGAGTGTCTAGAGTGTTGCATTAAATCTAGTCCAGCATGTATAAATATTTTGAATAGCTGGGTATAGTCAAAGAATCATCTAAGATCTTTTATAAGTTATTTCAGAACAAGTCTGAAAATAACTAGAGGAATAATCACTGGAGGTCCTTTCCAAGGACAAGTGTATATCTATATCTATACTCCATATATCTCATATGCAGACTATTGTGCAATAATGTCTCAGACCAAGTTTGATGGCAAGTGAATGAAAAACACCGATCTCAAGTGTAATATCTCTGATAATAGAGATCATATTATGTTTATAAAGACTAAGAATCTTTGCAACTGTTTTTGATCCAGAATCTCATCTGGAAATTCAGAGAGTTTCTTCAACACATGTTCTTGTAACTCAACTGCTCCCTTGGAAAGAATAAGTCCTAAATATTCAATTCTTGTCCGAGCCCAACAAAGCTTAGACTTGCTTAAAACCAAACCATGACGGAACAATAGATCATATATTGTCTTCAAGTGTTGTACATGAGATTTAGTATCATAAGAACAAACAATAAGATCATCTATATATACAATGACAAAATTCAAATGTTTAAAGATATCGTCCATCCTTTTTTGGAATTCTGAGGGTTCATTTTTCAGTCCAAAAGGCATGACTCTCCATTGGTATTGTCCATTAGGTACAACAAAAGTTGTTTTGTACCTATCTTTAGGAACTATCCCTATTTGCTAGAATCCACTCTTTAGATCAAACTTACTGAAGATGTTGCATTTACCAATCTTAGAGAAAAGAAATTCTTTAGAAGGAAGAGGAAATATTATAGGAAGTAGAGCTTCACTTAAATCTCTGTAATTTATAACCATCCTAGGCTTTCCTCATTTCTGTTCGCTATGTTTATTCACATAAAATGTTGGGCAAGCCCAAGGGCTTCTATTTGGTTCTATTAGCTTTCTCTCTAGGAGTTCTTTTATCTCCTGCTGACAATATTCAATTTCTCTGGGAGACATATGGTTGGCTGAGGCCTTTTGTGGTTTTACAACATAATCTTCTCTATAGGGAAGACTGACAAAATATTGTTCCCTTGTCCAGAAAGCATTAAGATGATCTGATGTAGAGTATTTTTCTATATTTTCTTTAACATCCTTAATTGCTTCTAATCCATGTATTTCTGCATTGTTTATTATCTTTTGGATCCAGACTAACTTCTCAACAGTATCTTCTATCATTGGGAGAGATTTCTTTACTGCAATCCTTGATTCATAGGAGGACTTACTAGGGATTGTTATAGGTTTTCCCAAAATTGTAATCTGTACAGAATTGCTACCTATTGTAAATGGTAAACATCTATTTACAAAATCTTGTCCAAGCAAGATATCTGCTCCAGTGTCAAAGCAATAAATATTGACAACTACCTTTGCTCCTTGTATGATAATTGGAAAGTCATGGGAAAAAGATTGAATTCTGATCTCAGTCTTATTTACTGCTCTGAAAGCAATGTCAATAGGCTGCCAATCATAAGATGGTATTGCTCCATATTTTTCACATGAATTCATAGCACCTGTATCAAGCTGTGCATCTAAAGTATACTGCAAATATCCTGAAACTTTTATATCCACAGAAATTACTAGTCTATCTTCAAAACCATTAATTTGTTTAGACTCACTAGTTTCAATTTCTGTGTCATGACCAAACATTTCTCTTTCCCATTGTTCATCTCTTTATTTCCTGAGAAAGCTCAGTTCTTCCTTTTCCATTTTGATATTTTTCCATAGCTCAGCCATTAATTTTTCTTTTTCTTTTATTGATTCTTCTAGATGCTGAACAGTTTTATCTAGAGAACCATCTTCCTGTTCTTCTTCTCTTATTTCTTTCAAAGAGGTAAAGATATGTTTCTCTACCTTATTGCCTTTAGGTTTAGATGAAGTGAAATCAAAATCTTTTGGTGTATAATCCTGAATATTCACCACGCTTGGCTGCTGGTGTCGGGCAATTTGCAAAGAGAGAAGAGCAATCTGAGCTTGATATATTTTTAAAAGTTGAAACTGTCCAGGTGTTAACCTCTTCAATTTTTGTTCTAAGACAGACCTCTAATGAAGAAGAGAGGGGAGGTCAGAAAAGGTTGACATCATTTTGATGTCAAGGAAATTCATAGTATCAGTGATTTATGATTGATCAGAATCAGATTGGTAGTCAACAGTGGGAGTATCAGATTTGTCAGACTCAGTTAGTGATAGAAATTCACCATCTGAACATTCAGAAATCATTTCCCATTCTACAGGATCATATCCTGTTTGGAAGAGATCCATTATCTTCGCTTGAAGTTTGGTTTTCTAACGCAGAGGACACTGAGAAGCCCAATGGCCAGGCTTTTTACAGATAAAGAAAGTGGTTTTGCTTGATTTAGTTGGTCTTGGCCTGCGCTTAAAATAGGCTTTTCTAGGTCTTTGGGTGTTTTTACTAAATCTTCTAGGAAACTTTTTTGTAAAGGAACTGAACTAATTTTTCCTAGAGCATTTAAAACAACCACAGTCTTTCCTACATGAGTCTTTCTTTTTATTCTTCTTCTAGAAACCAAAGTGATATGTTTCAGCAAAAGTACCATAGATACTTGAGTCAAACCCTAATTTCTTTTTAACAGATTTGTTTGTCTGTCTTCTTAAACATTTTTTCTGTAGGGTTGTGACTACATGTTCATGTAATCCTGCTAAAGAAAGTTCTTCTAGACCAATTTACATGGTTTCTAGTCTTTCTCTAACAAGATCGGGAATTTTTCCAGGCATGGCAGAAAGATATTTTTTTAGATATGCCACTTTGTCTGGATCAGGAGATTTGTATAAAAGATCCTACATAGTACATAAAAATTATGGTAGTTGAGAAACATGACATAGTCGTTGATTCATAAACAAGTCTGCATAATGTTCAGAATCTATTTTAGTACTACCATAGAATTCATGTACTACAACTTTGATAAGCTCTTATATTGATTATTATGATTCATTATTCTTAGCTTATCAGCTTCATTGACTCTGTCCCACCAGAGTCCGAGGTTTCCATTGAATCCCCAAGTTAGTCTGAGGGCTAACTCATTCCAGGAAACTCTGTTTCTAAATATCATCTTCTGAGTTTTTGCCCAAGCCTACCATTTCTGAAATATGATTATCATCTCATTACGAGATCTGCAATTCAAATTAGAAACTGGGGCTGGTTCTATGTTTTCTCTACTAAAAGAAGTATGTTCAGAAGAATTTCCTGGATCAAATGGGACCTTTTTACTGGAACCATACTTAGCATTGCACCATTTCTCCCATGCAGATTGGAAAGGATTTCCTCCTGTATCATCATCAGATGATCTAGGTGCATTGACATTTGAGCTTTTAGCTTCATCTATCCCTTTTATAAAAGTGACTTGAGGGATAGTCTTTTGATGTTCAGATTTAAGTTCTTCTTCTAAAGAAGAGAATAAAATTGACTAAGTCTAGCTTTTCTTGTGCTATCAAGACAACTTGAGTTATCCTTAAAAGAACAAGATTAGCCATTTTTGTAGCTAGTTGATTCAAAGTTAAATATTTCTGATCTTTGGTAGAAGTAGAAGTTGTTCCAAACCATTTGTAAGAAGCTTGTTTTTCTAGCTCATCGTATTTGATAAGAGATGAAGGGGCTTTATCCTTATCATAAGATTCTTTCAGACTATGTATTGCAGTCTGAATTGTATCTAATTTCTCTAAAATCTGTACAAGTTGGGATTTGAGAGTCTCTTGATTTTGTTCGAGATTATCAATCTCAGAATGTAGACCACTCATGTGTGATTTGGTCTCCATGATGTCTTGTGCCATATCATCCATATTTTGAGCAAGACAGACAGATTGATAGTTTGCATAATTCTGTAACCTCACAACATCTTGAGATTTCTCAGCATCTGCTTTTCTATATTGAATAAAGTCTAGGTATGCTACTAAGTTATTTTTGAAAGAGGGAGTATGATTCCCTTGTCCAAGACTTCTTTGAGGTAATGTGGTAGACTTGTCTTTGTCTCCTCTAGGCAAAGTATAGTTTATCATCTTGATAAGAGGGACTGCGACTTCTTGACATTCAGAACAATCAGAATGTTGTCCATTGTGTTCAACTTTGGACTGGTAGGTTCTGAAGTTTTTATAAGCAGATGGAATATGTTTCACTGGAGGTTTACCTGAAGACTCATCTTGAGAAGGGATGCCCTTTTGGTAGAAACAACAATTCTCTGAACCCTTTTGGTGAAACAACAAATGATCATCTAATTTGGATCTATTGGAGACCGGTTTATATACAGGGGTTCGGTAGGAAGTGGATGAAGAAGATGGTGTACTTTTTCTAGGATATGAATCTGAAGTACTTGTATTTAAGGAAGACATCTGTCTTTCAAGATTAGGAACTCTTAGACTTTTGGATCTTCCTATTCTCAAAACATTTTCTCCTGATTCATTCCTATCCATTATCAACTGTTGTTCTTTAGCTGGTGCTATTTTAGATTGCACAGGCTGATAGTTTGTTGACCATTCATCTGGCATTGTTAATTTAGAAAATCCTAAGGTGAGAGGTGTGACATTTCCCGGACCAACCACCACGCTTTTGTTTGTTGCACGTTGGATAAGTTTTGGATTTAAGGCTATCATTATGGTAGTTACAAACCTAAGACAGATTGTGGTATGTAACTGGGCAATTTCTTAGGATTCTGCCATGTCAAAACTAATTTACCAAAGTAGGATCTTTACAAACATAATATACTCTTTGTCTTAAAGATAAAGGAACATTATGGGAACAGTATCAGAATAGAGTGGAGGCTCTAAATTTGAACATTGGGATATCATAGACTTTAGACGGCTCAATTTCAGGCATTCACCAATTTACATCAGGTTCATACTCTTGGGCAACTAGTCTAGTATTATATAAGGATTTAGACTCAGAGGAGTTACTAAGAAAATGTTTATACCATTTGCTTGGTTTATATGAGACAACAGAGGACAAATCATAGGATGTAGACAATCCTTTTTGTAAATCCATCTTCAACTACTGCAACTCCTGGTGATATACTAAGATTACAGGCAAGTAAATATAGCGAGCTGCAAGATCTTACTTACTATGGGAAAAGGACTATGCAGCTCTCTACGCCTTCCTCGGCTTCAATGGTTGTCTTACTATCCTACAGCAACTACCGAAGACCATAGTCAAGAGATCACTTCACCCGCTACTTGTCATTTACACATATCATAATCATATATCCCATACACAAGGCTCACATCAGATGTACTCACTCAAGAAATATCTTTGTATTATATTCAGAAATTTGTCACTCGACAATTACAAAAGACCCAGTACATGAGCTATAACTGCATATAAAAGTAGGGCGTTTAATCTTAGTTCTCTGTTCCAGAGAAAGAGAATGTCAGATAGGCTCCTGGCCAACTGCTCAGGCAGAAACTGGCTCTGATACAAATTTACCAAAGTAGGATCTTTACAAACATAATATACTCTCTATTATCGGAGATATTACACTTGAGATCAATTTTTTTCATTCACAAGATCCCGAAGGCGAGTGAAGAGGATACACACTGCTCGACTCAAACTACAAACTTACAGACTCTTGCTCTTTCTCTGTCGTGTCCCAAATGAGATCCTGAGAGCTTTATTTATACAAATTCTAGCAAGTTACCTGTATCAAGAAACTGGCATCTGTCGGTTATAAAGTAGATTCCTTCAAATGGATGGGGCAACTGGTGGACTCCAGTTGTTATCTCGTCCCTCCAAGGCTCGACCATATGGGGACCCATACCAACTTTTACGGAATGACTTGAGACATAGGATAATATTCCTATTACATAGAGGATTTTGAAATGATACCACTAGATTATTTGGATTACACAATGGAGTTCTACAAGAACCCACGGAACTAACGAGACACCACTGTCGTCCCGTTAGACATGAAATTGAAATAATTACAATACAGACATTTTTATGGCTCATGGCCCATCATGCTTCCATCCAATTGTTTATGTTATGTTTAGCAATGGAATCAAATGAGTCACCGTTGTCGTAGTTGAAGTGACTGCTAGGAGGTGATCCATGGATATCTGAAAAAGGTGGCAGTCCACTAAAACATTTGTAGAACGTTGATCCTTGCATTGCAGGGATGAGTTCATCTTCCGGTACATAGAGGTCTCCATAGAATTCACTGGTTACCTTGTAAGTCTGAGGATTTGGTGGATTGGAATTTTCATAAATTAGCTCATTGCCTTGAAAGGATAAATTAAAAACAAACCATGCAATGTAGTGTGTTGCTTCCTCAACTTCTGCACGTAACCATTGCCTAAAAGAATCTTTGTTGCTACCAAAGAACTGTATGTCTCTAGGACAATAGGTCCATAGTAACAAATACAACCAACTAGACCACCAATATAGATAATCTCTAAATGTTGAACAATAAAAGAGTATCCAACAAGAGCCATCAAACTTGGTCTGAGACATTATTGCACAATAGTCTGCATATGAGATATCTGGAGTATAGATATAGATATACACTTGTCCTTGGAAAGGACCTCCAGTGATTATTCCTCTAGTTATGTTCTGACTTGTTCTGAAATAACTTATAAAAGATCTTAGATAATTCTTTGACTGTACCCAGCTATTCAAAATATTTATACATGATGGACTAGATTTAATGCACCACTCTGGACACTCGAAACAATAAAAATATTTACAATTATTACATACAAGGATCCAATTGAATCCTGGTGGAGCATCTAGTATGCTTAAGGAGGATGAAGCCATTTTATGGTTTTATCTTTAGCTTCTCTGGTGAGTAGATCAGTTATGCAATTATCTTTCCCTAGCTTATAATGGATGTCAAAGTCAAATCCATCCAGCCATAAGCTCCATCTAAGAACTCTATTATTTCCCTGTTCCATAAGTCTTTTATTAGTCAGCATGCCTTTCATACGCTTTAAATCAGTTCTGACAATAAAATGAATAGGTTTTAAAAACAATCCAAACTTCTTAATCCCATTTTTTATAGCTAATATTTCTTTATGGGATGAAAGATATTTAGATTTTGTCTCACTGAAACATCCAGAAGCATATAGAAAAACTTCTTCCAGCTTTGGTCCATTCTTCTGAAGCAATACAGCTTCCCACGTATCATTAGAAGCATCTGTCTCTAAGATGAGTTGTAATGAAATATCTGGAAGATATAACTTTGGCAGGTTCTGGATTTTCTGTTTTATTACTTGAACAGTTGTTGTCATATTATTATTCCAAGGTATTACCTTACTCAGGCGCTTTTGAAGTATCCTTACATCCTTAGCCTGGTTTTCATAGAACTGTATAATATAATTTAGACAACCTAGGAATCTTTGCAATTGTTTTTGATCCAGTATCTCATCCGAAAATTCAGAGAGTTTCTTCAGCACATGTTCCTGTAACTCAACTGCTCCCTTGGAAAGAATAAGTCCTAAATATTCAATTCTTGTCTGAGCCCAACAAAGCTTAGACTTGCTTAAAACCAAACCATGACAGAACAATAGATCATATATTGTCTTCAAGTGTTGTACATGAAATTTAGTATCATAAGAACAAACAAGAAGATCATCTATATATACAATGACAAAATTCAAATGTTTAAAGATATCGTCCATACTTTTTTGGAATTATGAGGGTGCTTTTTTCAGTCCAAAAGGCATGACTCTCCATTGGTATTGTCCATTAGGTACAAAAAAAGTTGTTTTGTACCTGTCTTTAGGAACTATCCCTATTTTCCAGAATCCACTCTTTAGATCAAACTTACTGAAGATGTTTCATTTACCAATCTTAGAGAAAAGCAATTATTTAGAAGGAAGAGGAAATCTTATAGGAAGTAGAGCTTCATTTAAATCTATGTAATTTATAACCATTCTAGGCTTTCCTCGTTTCTATTTGTTATGTTTATTCACATAAAATGTTGGGCAAGCCCAAGGGCTTCTGCTTGGTTCTATTAGCTTTCTCTCTAGGAGTTCTTTTATTTCCTGCTGGCAATATTCAATTTCTCTGGGAGACATATGGTTGGTTGAGTCCTTTTGTGGTTTTGCAACATAATCTTTTCTATAGGGAAGACTGACAAAATATTGTTCCCTTGTCCAGAAAGCATTAGGATGATCTGATGTACACTCTTTTTCTATCTTTTCTTTAACATCCTTAATTGCTTCTAATCCATGTCTTTCTGCATTGTTTATTATCTTTTGGATCCGGACTAACTTCTCAGCAGTATCTTCTATCAGTGGGAGAGATTTCTTTACTGCAATCCTTGATTCATAGGAGGACTTACTAGGGATTGTTATAGGTTTTCCCAAAATTGTAATCTGTACATAATTGCTACCTATTGTAAATGGTAAACATATGTTTACAAAATCTTTTCCAAGCAAGATATCTGCTCTAGTGTCAAAGAAATAAATATTGACAGATATCTTTGCTCCTTGTATGATAATTGGAAAGTCAGGGGCAAAAGACTGAATTATGATCTCAGTCTTATTTACTGCTCTGAAAGCAATGTCAATAGGCTGCCAATAATAAGATGGTATTGCTCCATATTTTTCACATGAATTCATAGCGCCTGTATCAAGCTGTGCATCTAAAGTATATTGCAGATATCCTGAAACTTTTATATCCACAGAAATTACTAGTCTATCTTCAAAACCATTAATTTGTTTAGAATCACTAGTTTCAATTTCGGTGTCATGACCAAACATTTCTCTTTCCCATTGTTCATCTCTTTTATTCCTGAGAAAGTTCAGTTCTTCCTTTTCCATTTTGATATTTTTCCATATCTCAGCCATTACTTTTTCTTTTTCTTTTATTGATTCTTCTAGATGATGAATAGTTTTATCTAGAGAACCATCTTCCTATTCTTCTTCTTTTATTTCTTTCAGAGAGGTAAAGATATGTTTCTCTACCTTATTGCCTTTAGGTTTAGATGAAGTGAAATCATAATCTTTTAGTGTATAATCCTTAATATTCACCACGCTTGGCTGCTGATGTCAGGCAATTTGACAAGAGAGAGGAGCAATATGAGCTTGATATCTTTTTAAAAGTTGAAACTGTACAGGTGTTAACCTCTTCAATTTTTGTTCTAAGACAGACCTCTGATGAAGAAGAGAGGGGAGGTCAGAAAAGGTTGACATCATTTTGATGTCGAGGAAATTCATAGTATCAGTGATTTGTGATTGATCAGAATCATATTGGTAGTCAACAGTGGGAGTATCAGATTCATCAGACTCAGTTAGTGATAGAAATTCACCATCTGAATGTTCAGAAACCATTTCCCATTCGGCAGGATCATATCCTGTTTGGAAGGGATCCATTATCTTCGCTTGAAATTTGGTTTTCTAACGTAGAGGACACTAAGAAGCCCAGTGGCCAGTATTTTTATAGATAAAACAAGTGGTTTTGCTTGCTTGAGTTGGTCTTGGCCTGCGTTTAAAATAGGTTTTTCTAGGTCTTTGTGTGTTTTTACTAAATCTTCTAGGAAACGTTTTTTTAAAAGAACTGAATTTGTTTTTCCTAGAGCATTTAAAACAGCCACAATATTTCTTACATGAGTCTTTCTTTTTATTCTACTTCTGACAACCAAAATGATAGGTTTCAGCAAAAGTATCACAGATACTTGAGTCAAACCCTAATTGCTTTTTAACAGATTTGTTTGTTTATCTTCTTAAACATTTTTTCTGTAGGGCTGTGACTACATGTTCATGTAATCCTGCTAAAGAAAGTTATTCTAGACCAATTTCCATGGTTTCTAGTCTTTCTCTAACAAGATCGGGAATTTTTATAGGCATGGCACACTACTACATATGGGCAGATTATTCCACGAAAATTTTCCACACTTTCACTAGTTTCATCATTTTTTTAAAGAGGGCGGGATTTTCGTGGATATCTCCACGCATGTTCGTCGCAATATCGACGAAAATATTAATTTAACCAAGTCGAAATGTTCGTCTCTATAGCGACGATCTTTCGTGGCAACAGCGACGAAAATTTTACCTATCTCATTGGTTGGTGATAACAACTAGTTGACTATTTTATCTATATATACGTGACTTTAAGAGACTTTGCGACACAATTGCTATAGTTGCAACACTGTTCTTGGATTTTGTTTGAGCTGTTTATTTTTTCCGTCACCCACCGGTTGAACAAATCCAATTCTCGATCTACATAGCTTGGATTTTGAACTTGCAAGGTTAGTATGTTATTTTTTATTGCTGTACTCGTTTAACTTGTAATTTTTTTTTCAAATGTCCAAATTGTATTTAGCTTGTTTTTTCCTTGATAATATAATATGTGTGTACCATATTTCATGTCTTTGATTTTTGGATCTAGTTGGTATATTCTATGGAAAAGGGTATTTGGATTCCATAATATTCTAGGTTTATGGAATCCACATATCTTTTTCCCTTCAATTGTAGCTATAATCTCTCTCTCTTTTCATTGATAAAGATATGGAATTTCTCTTGAAACTCAACCCTAATCGATGAAATGATAGTAATTGATTGCTATATTCCCTTCTTTAGCAGGGACTAATAAGATAAATAAACACTAACCCTAAACTTATGTTAGGTGTATATGCCA
>JASDQU010375277.1:32233-48200 GCA_032191745.1 Picea mariana
CCCCAGTTTAATTAATTCCTAATGCATATATAATATGTGGCTACGACCAAGCAATGTAATATGTGAATTGTGTTTCTATGTTTTAATAATAAAAATGTGATGCCAACTGATACAGGGACATGGACAGAGATGGGGGATGAATTAATCCACAAGAGGGGGGAGAGTCTAGGATAATGGTCAAGAGGGGTCCAGGGGGGAATTACCCATGTATATTAATTCAACCCATTTTCCTAAATTTTTATTGGTATATGAACCTTCTAATTTCTGATTGAGTGTTCACAAATATAATCATTGAATACATGTAAGACGGTGGGTGTGAGTGGTCACATCCCAAACTTATTGGGCACATGGAGGAAGAGTACAATCATCTTGGGGAAGTGTGTGAGTCAAGCAAGCAAGCAAAAGGGAGGAAATATGTATGGGTTGGGACAACAGTCTTACACATTCAGTTTTTGTGCATGAGGAGCAAGTAGAGAGAAAGAAAGAGAGCTTGGAACTAGTGCAACCATAGAGGGAAAATTCTAGAGCATGCTGGAGCATATTTGGAGCGTTTTGAAGCTAAATATTGAATATACAAGTTTCCAAGATTGAAGAGTGAACTCATGTGTGATTTGCACTAAATAAACAATTGTTTGCTGGTACTTTTTCCTAGCAGTGAGTTCCCTTGAGTTCCCAACTGAGAGATTCCTAGTTACATGAGCTAGAGATACCATGATAAATGAATGGGATTCCTAAGGGACTGATATCATTGAAGGGGTACATTCCTTGGGTTGGGCAAGTCAAGAGGAAGAGAGATGGTGAAAAATCGAGATAGTTCTAGGAGAATACTAGTGGGTTGTGAGTTTTTTAAGTTGTGAGTGGACAGTGAGAGACCACCCTCTTTTGTGGATTACTAGCCTCAGCTCGGGGGTGGCTGGTTGTAGATATTTGGAATAGTCAATCTATGGTTGGGTGGAACGCTCATCCCAAACAGCTGGTTGCACAACAGTTTTAAAAGATAAGTGTTTGATCTCTTTTCGGTCTTATATTTATGAGTTAAATTTTTGTGCATGAACTTTGTGTATTTGAGAATGATTTATATGTTGCTATGTTGAGTTTCTTAGCTACATTTCATGTCTAATTTAGAGTGTTGTAGATGCGTGTAATTAATCGTAATAAACAACAATTAAATATGTATGTAAATTGTAGTTGGAAGCTAGGAATTTATTTAGATAGCAGAAATTTCGTTTTTGTAAGTTTTATGCACCATAATGTCCCTCGGTTGGGTTGGGAGACATTACATTATGGTATTAGAGCGTCTAGTTCAAACATTGGGCTTGTATGGGATCGAACCAATGCAAATTTGAAAAATTTGTTGTTGTAGTTTTTGTTTGTGATGAATTTGTGAAAAATGGTGAAAAATCGGAGTGAAATCTTCAAATTCGTGAGCAAGATTTGAGTTCAAATGACTCAGAGTTGGTTAATAGGTTTAATGGAGCCAATCTGTAAAGTTCCAGAGCCGAATTTGATTTGGAATGGCTTAATTTCAAGTTTTAATGGTTTTTGTAGAGTTGTAGGAAGTTTGATGAATCAATGGTTGAGATCACTTTTGATCTCGAGATCGGCAATTGAGATTCGTCATGATGAATTTAAAAATTCATAAGGTTTCATCTATTTGAAAGGTTGAGTAAATCAATAGCCAGGATTCAATTTCGGAGGTTTGTGAAGTGGAGTAGATCAACGGTCTGTATTCATTTCGGCTAATGGGAGGTCAGTGCAAAATCGATGGCCAAGATCATCTCGAATGAGAGATCGACGACCTAGATTCACTTGGGTTTTTTTCGAATTTTTCCAAGTGTTGGAAATTTCCAAGAGAAATAACTGATGGCCAATGGTTAGGTCAATAGAAGTGGCAAAGAGTTCATTCAACCAAAATAAATCATCGAGGATCGACCAGATTCGATGAAGTGTTTTTAGTCACCCAGACAAATCACTCATGGGTCGATGGTCGGGTGTCAACTGAAATCAGCAAAGTGTTTTCGACTGTGTAATAGAAATCATCGATGGACGATCGGCCAATGGTCGGACGTCGACTGAATTCATCGAGGTGTTTGGGTCATCCAAGAGAATCAGCTGATGGTCAATGGAGAAAATAGGGTGATGATGTGTCATTCCACATCAACGTCCATGTGTCATGCCATGTCATCCAAGTTGGCATCTCAGGATGGTGTGTCATGCCACATCAATATCTACGTGTCATGCCACATCAACCCAGAAGTGGTCAATGACCAACGGCCGAGTCAGCTGAATTAGAGAAGTGTTTTGTCAGTCGGTGGGGATGACCGACAGTTGATGGGCCGATGGTCAGGCGTCGAGCGAATAAGTGAGGAGTTTCATTTTCCAATGGAAATTTTCGACGGTCGATGGTCAAATAAGCTGGTTTATCATTATGTGCAAAGTAGTTGTCAAGGAAATGAGTCGATGGTCGACGGTTGAGTTGGCAGGTTGGGAAAGGTGGTGTGTGCACCAAAGGATAATGTCGGTCGTCAATGGCTAATAGAGTCAAATAAAAAAAACATATTTCATCTCATTTTGAGATCAACAACTCATATTTAAGGGTTGTTAACATAATAAAACAGTGAATTTTATGTGAAATTTTGTGGTTTTTGAAGGTCATTAAATTTCGGGGCATTTTTAAGGGCCTAAACAACGTTTTTAGCTAGTCAAAACCTAAAAAATAAATGTGTACCCTATTGCAACTCAAATAAAAGAGCTTGAAGAAATCTATCCAATGAGCTAAATTGTTCACAAAACAGAGCTTGTATGAGAAAGTTACAACCAAAACAATAAGGGTAAAAAATTTCAATGTCGGATTACTTCCAGAGGGCATAACTCCATGCTCAGAAGTTTGTTTGGGCCACAGAAGCAGTTTATGGAAATCTTATGATCCGTAGAAGATCTCCATGGAGCCAAATTTAGGATCTAGGAATGCAAAATGTGTAGGAAGAGAAATAAGACACTTGTAGCATACAAGGATAAATTGGGTAAAACGGCCTACACTTATTCGTACCATAACTTTTAGCTCAAAGCTCAGATTTGAGAAAGTGAATAGTCGTTGGAAAGGTCTTGAGAAGTAGAATACATCTGTCAACCTAGAATTTTGATTTGGTCAATAAAATGTTCCAAAAATTAATAAAGACTTTTATATAGCAGTATTTGAGTGGAAAATTGTAGCATATGGATGTTGTAACTTTGCGCTCATAACTCAGATTGACACATGGGTATAGTCATTGGAAATATTTTTCAAAGAGGGATGCATATAAGAAAACCAAATTTTAATTGGTGCAATGTGTCCTTCATGATTTAATGAAGAAATAACATGTATTCTAATGGATGAAATGTTTTATACTATGCATGTTCTAATAGTAACTATTACATGCACATTTCTTGTAGAATTAGAGGTACACGAAAGAAACTTTGATTCTTATATGAGGACTGGAGTTATGGAAGATGCTCATGGATATTACATCCATGAGGAATTTATCAGATTTATGCATGTCATTATGGAGAATGTTGAGACAGAGTCAAATGGAAGAAGAGATAGGCAAGAGCTTATCACTATGAGAAGCTTGCATAGTGAAGTGTGGAGCTATAAGCTGATAATGAAAGGATTATGAAGGCTCAGGAGGAGATACTTCATAGCTTAAATATGTTGAATAAATAAGTCAACAAAGACTCTGGAACCAAGCAAACAGCTAGTACTAGACGAGTATCATCATCTATATCCCATAGAAAAAGGGATGATCATGGAAATGATAGGAAGTAAAGAAGCATGAGCAGGAGCCATCATTTTCAAAGGAATTCCACTAGAAGAAATCATGCAAGTTCAGGTCCAGGGAGCAACCCAAGTGTGTTTCCTGTTAGGGGGTAAAGAAGAAGGCCTGAGGTAGACATATTGCAAGGTGAGCTCAGGAAGATAAAGCCACAAAATTTCAATGGTGAGCACTAGAAAGGAGAAGAGATAAAGGTTTGGTTGTTGGAAATGAAGAAATATTTATAGTTGCATGATTACCCCTCCTATGTAGATGCTAGAATTTCCACCTACCACTTGCAAGGAAAAAAATCCATGTGGTGGGATCAACTTAAGAAAGCCAAGAACCTTGATGAGAAGAGTAATTCATGGAGGCAATTCAAAGGAAGTATGATAATGGAGAAATATGAGAAGAGGTTCTTTGAATTATTGAAGTATGTTGACTTCATAAAAGATGAGAAGGTCAAAATACAAAGGTTCTTAAGTGGGTTACCCTCCTTCTATAGTGACAAGATTCAATATGATAACCCCAATACCTTGGAAGAAACCATAAGGAGATCAAGGCATCTTTATGAGCAAAGCAGAGGAAGGCCAATTTTCCAAAAAACTTGGAATGAAAAGATGAAGGGTAAAAAGGATCAAAGGAAGAAAGGTTTTAAGCCACCATTTTCAGGAACTTCCAAGCAAATCAACAAGGTCATTCAGCCCAAAATGAACACAATATTGTAGATTCATTTGGGAAAAGGCCAAGGCAACATCCTGTACAATGTTGGGGTTGTGAGGGAAATCATTTATATAGGGATTTCCCTCACAAAGGAGACAAAATCAGGACTTTACACAACATTCAGGAGGCTGAAACAGTGGAAGACATGGGAGGAAACATGTAAAGGATTTATGCATCCTTGGACAACAAGCAAGCAGAGTATCAATATCCCATGATTGAAGTGGAAGATAAGATTGACAACCAACCCATAGAAATTTTAATTGATTATGGAGCTATCCATAGTTACATAAACTCTAATATTGTTGAGATATTTCACTTGCAAAGAAGTAAGCATAAGAAATCTTGGGTAGTTCAACTAGCCACGGGAGCTAAGAGAAAGATCAATGAGTTGGTTAAAGATTTTCTAATAGACATGAATGGACTAAAAAAAAAGATAGATGTAAACATCATACCATTGGGTTCACATGATTGTCTAATTGGCATTGATTGGTTGGAAAAACACTATGTTGTCCTAGATTGTTGTATTGATGAAGAAAGGAAGCAAGGCAAGATTCAAGGAATTCCAAGAGTTGTAGTTGTTAGAGAGAGTTCAACTATGTAGTTGAAGAAGAGTTTTAGGAAATGATGTCAATTTTTTGCAGCCCATATGGAAGAGATAACCAAAGATAAAGTGGAAAGCATTGAATATCATCTAGCCTTGAGGGATTTTGAAGATGTTTTTAGGGAAATCCTCAGATTGCCACCAAAGAGGGACGTTGATTTCTCTATTGATTTGGTGCCAGGAGCTACCCCAATGTCCAAAATTCCATACAAAATGGTCACACCAGAATTGAAAGAGTTGCAGACGCAACTTGAAGAGATTTTAAAGAAGGGGCATATATGCCCGAGTGTTTCACCTTGGGGAGCCCCAGTTCTATTTGTAAAGAAGAAATATGGAACCTTAAGGTTTTGTATTGATTTCAGACAACTGTGTAAGGTCACCATAAAGAACAAATACCCTTTGC
Source organism: Picea mariana (assembly GCA_032191745.1). Lineage (NCBI taxonomy): Eukaryota > Viridiplantae > Streptophyta > Pinopsida > Pinales > Pinaceae > Picea > Picea mariana. The sequence goes on from JASDQU010375277.1 coordinate 37,752, forward strand.
CAAGAACTAATTATTTGTTTGATCAGTTGAAAGGTGCAAGAATTTTTTCGAAGATTGACTTGAGATCAAGATATCATCAAGTGAGGATAAAAGAAGAAGACATCAACAACACAACATTCAGGACAAGATACGAGCATTATGAATCAATGGTTGTTCCATTTGGACTATCAAATGCCCCGGTTGTTTTTATGTGTTTGATGAATGGAGTGTTCAGGGAGTACATGGACAAGTTTGTGATTGTGTTCCTAGATGATACACTTGTATACTCTAAGTCAGAAGAGGAACATGAGCTACATTTAATAATGGTGTTGCAAGTTTTAAGAGAACAAAAATTGTATGCTAAGCTAAGTAAGTGTATCTTTTATCAAAATAAGATTCATTGCTTGGGGCATATAATTTCAGCAAAGGGGATAGTAGTCGATCCTGAGAAGATAGAGGCCATTAGAGGATGGCCAATGCCAAGAAATATGATGGAGGTCATATCATTCATGGGTCTTGCCGGTTATTTTCAAAGATTCATAAAAGGATTTTCAAAGATTGCAAGTCCAATAAATTCTTTGCAAAAGAAGGGAGTGAAGTTTGAATGGACTTCGAAGTGTGAAAATATTTTTCAGTAGTTGAAGGAAATATTGACAAGTGTGCCAATATTAAATATTGCATATCTAGATGAAGATTTTTTGCGTGCACTGATGCATGCAAGGAAGGGCTCGGTGGAATCCTTAGTCAAAAAGATCATGTGGTATGCTATGAGTCTATAAAATTAAAGGAGCATGAGAGGAATTATGCTACCCATGACTTGGAATTAGCAGCAATTGTACATGCATTACAAATGTGGAGGCATTACCTCATGGGTAAGAAATTTGAGTTAAGAATAGACCATTGTGGTCTGAAGCATTTTTTTGGACAACCAACATTAAATGCCTAACAAACTTGATGGCTTGAATTCCTTAGTGAATACGACCTTGAAATTAAGCACATCAAGGAAAACCAAGTGGTTGATGCACTCAGTAGGAGAGCTCATGAAGTACATATTGCATCCATTAGCATGTGCAAGAATGATTTGAAAGATAAGATTTTTGCAACAACAAATTCAGATAAGCAATATGTGAACATAAAAGAAAAATTACAACAAGGTAATAGCAGAAGTTTAATTTTTATGAGCTGAAAGAAGATGGAATTCTCATGTACAAAGGCAAAGTATATGTGTCGAATTCCAATGAGCTGAAAAATGCAGTGTTGAATGACATGCATAATGTGCCATATGCTTGGCACTCAGGATATCAAAAGACAATTGCAGTTGTGAGAAGCCAATACTTTTGGCCGAGAATGAAGAAAGAGGTGGCTAATTACGTAGCCAAATGTCTCTAGTGCCAGAAGGTGAAAACAGAGCATAGACATCCAGCATGTTTGTTTCAACCATTGTCTATTCCAGAATGGAAGTGGGAAGTTGTTACCGTGGATTTTATTACAAAGCTTCCCATAACAGTGAAGCAACATGATTCCATCATGGTGGTGGTGGATAAATTAACTAAGGCAACACATTTTATTCTGGTGAAGACAACTCACAAGGAAACAAATATTGCAGAGATATATATGAAGGAAGTTGTCAGGATACATGGTGTGCCTAAGGCAATAGTTTCAGATAGAGACTCAAAGTTTGCTTCTAATTTTTGGAAAGGTTTGTTCAAGGGCTTTGGAACAAATTTAAATCTTAGTACAACGTATCATCTAGAATCAGACGAACAAACAAAGAGGATTAACAGGATAATTGAGGACATGCTCAAAATGTGTGTGATGGACCAACCATCAAAGTGGGAAGATTATATTCATTTGGTTGAATTTTACTACAAAAATGGGTATCGGGTCTCATTAAAAATGAATCCATTTGAAGCATTGTATGGAAAACAATGTAACACACCGATAAGTTGGGATAATCCAGCAGACATAGCAATTGTTGGGCAATATTTGTTGAAGGAAATGGAAGAGCGGATGGCAAAGATAAAGCAGAATTTAAATCTTGCTTAGGATAGGAAGAAAATTTATGCAGAAAAGAATAGAGTGTTTAGATATTTCAAAGTGGACGAACATGTGTTCTTAAAAGTGAAGGCGAAAAGAAGTTCGTTAATATTAGGAAGTTGCACAAAGTTGGCAGCGAGATATTGTGGACCTTTTGAAATCTTAGAAAAGATAGGGCTAGTTGCATACATGTTAGCATTTCCTCCATCAATGAGAGCGCATAATTTATTTCATGTGTCAATATTAAAGAAATATATGTTTGAACCTAACCACATAATTGATTGGAATGTAATCCAGGTGAAGAACGAAGGAGATTTTCAGGTGGAACCAGTACGTATCCTGGACCGAAAAGTCAAAGTGCTCAAGAACAAGACCATAGGGATGGTAAAGGTTGAATGGACCTGCTACACTCTTGAAGATGCTACACTGGAGCACGAAGAAAACATGCGAGAAGAATACCTGCAAATTTTTGAAAATTTTGAAGAAAACAGAATGCAAGACTCCATTTTGAGCAACTAGAGTTTTGAAACCACATCTCAGAGTCCTAGATAACTACGTTAGGGACCCTAATAAAATAATGGCGTGTTCCTTGGGTTAATTCTGATAAATGAATGGTACATTCCTTGAATTAGCCCTGATAAAATAATGTTGCATTCCTTGGGTCAGCGAGTTGAGAGCAACAAGAGATTATGGTTGGAATTGTTGTTGAAGTTGTGAAACTCAAAAAATTTATTTCCTAAGTATTGTCATGTAAATTTGCATATGTGTATATCGGCATAGTGTGCACCAAGGACGACAAACTATTGTAGGGGAGGGGAATGTAACATCCCCACTATAATCCCCTGTTTAATTAATTCTTAATGCAGATATCATATGTGGCTACGGCCAAACAATGTAATATGTGAATTGTATTTCTATGTCTTAATAATAAAAATATGATGCCAGTTGCTAAGGGGACATGGACAAAGATGGGGGTTGAATTAATCCACAAGAGGGGGGAGAGTCTAGGATAATGGTTAAGAGGGGTCCAGGGGGGAATTACCCATCTATATTAATTCAACCCATTTTCTTAAATTTCTATTGGTATATGAACCTTATAATTTATAATTAAGTGTTCCTAAAGCCAATCATTGAATACATGTAAGAGGGTGGGTGTGAGTGGTCACATCCCAAACTTATTGGGCACATGGGGGATGAGTACAATCATCTTGGAAAAGTGTGTGAGTCAAGCAAGCAAGCCAAAGGGAAGAAATTTGTATGGGTTGGGACAACATTTTTACACATTCATTTTTTGTGCATGAGGAGCAAGTAGAGAGAAGGAAAGAGAGCTTGGAACTAGTGTAGCCATGGAGGGTGAATTCTAGAGCATGTTGGAGCATATTTGGAGCATTTTGGAGTTGAATATTGAAGATCCAAGTTGTCAATCCCGAAGAGTGAACTCCTATGTGAGTTGCACTAAATCAACAAGTGTTTGTTTGTAGTTTTTCCTAGCAGTGAGTTCCCTTGAGTTCCCAACTAAGAGATTCCTGGTTACCTAAGCCAGAGACACCATGATAAATTAATGGGACACTCGAGGAACTAAGATCAATGAAGGGGTACATTCTTTGCATTGGGTAGGTAAAGAGTAAGAGAGCTGGTGAAAAATCGAGATAGCTATAGGAGAATATCAGTGGGTTGTGAGTTTTCTAAGCTGTGAGTGGACAGTGAGAGACCACCCTCTTTTGTGGATTACTATCCCCAACTCAGGGGTGACTGGTTGTTGAGATTTGGAATAGTCAGTCTATGGTAATATTGGGTGAAACGTCTGTCCCAAGCAGCCGGTTGCACAATAGTTTTAAAAGATAAATATTTGATATGGTTTTTGTCTTGTATTTCAAATTGTTGTGCATAAACTCTATGTATTTGAGAATGATTTATATGTTGGTGTGTTGAGTTTCTTAGTTGCATTTCATGTATAATTTAGAGTGTTGTGGATGCATGTAATTAATTGTAATAAACAATAGTTAAATATGTATGTAAATCGTAGTTGGAAGCTACATGAATTTATTTAGATAGCAGAAATTTCATTTTTGTAAGTTTTCTTCACTGTAATGTCCCTTGGTTAGGATGGGGGATGTTACAGAATATAATGCAAAAGCTATGAATGTTATATTGAGTGGTCTATCAGAATTAAAAAAAATGAAGGTGCTGCATTGTAAATCAATAAAAGATATTTGGGAAAAACTTCAAAACATCTATGAAGGTGATGACAAGGTGAAGAAGGAAAAGCTCCAAACTCATAGAAGACAATTTGAGAGTTTGAAAATGGAAGATGAAGAAAATATTGCAGCCTATTTTCTTCGAGTGGATGAAATTGTTAACACCATCAGAGGACTTGGTGAGGAGGTTGAAGAATCAATGATTGTGCAAAAAGTGCTCAGGTCTCTCCACTTAATATTTGATGCCAAGGTTTGTTCCATTGAAGAAATGAAGGAACTGGAGAAACTAACAATGGATGAGTTGCATGGGATTCTCACTGCATATGAGATGAGGACAGAAAAAGAAAAACCAACCTAGAATGAAGCAACTTTCAAAGCATAAAAGAAGACAAAAATACAAAAATTTTGTGATTGTTCCATCCATGAATCAAATATAGAAGAAGCACAATTTGTGATAAAGCTAAAAAGAGGATCTGGCAAACACAAAGGTAAGCTACCCTTCATATGTTTTAATTGTGGTAGAGTAGGGTATTTTGTTGTTAAATGTCCATATGCAAAAATGGAAGATAGTGATGATGAGGACAATAATGTCAAAGAAGAACATAACAATAGAGGCAAATCTTATGGACACAAAAGAGGAAAACATACTAAGAATAAGAGTTTTTACTCTAGAAAGGATAGTAGCTCGTCTGAAGAAAATGATGGATATGTTTTTGATATTGACAAAGAAGAATTCCTCTTCATGGCAATGGATACAAATTCTACCGATAAAGAAAGTGAAGACAATAAGAAAGAAAAATAAKAAGAAGAAGAAGAAGACATTGATGGGGAAGTGAACCTTGAAGCAAAACTCATTAGTGYCTTAGAAGAAATAGATAGACTTAGGGAAAAKAATAGAAAGTAGAAAGAGAAATTGCAGAAATATGAAGAGGAGGATCATGATMTTGAAGAAACATATAATATAGTTATCATCCTGAAAACTCAACTAGAAGGGGCAAAAACAATAGAAGAAGTGGTCAAAAGCCAACTGAAAGARAAGGAAGAAAATTGCAAAAAGCTAGAAGTTGAAATAGTTTCCTTAAGAAAGGAACTAGAGAAAACAACTGATCAATTGAACAAAAGCTTGAAGTTTACAAAGAGTAATGAAATCTTAGATAATATTCTTAGTTTCCAAAGGTCACCATTCATCAATACAACTCTTGGCTACGACGAAAAGCAAAATATTGTCGAGGGATATGCAAGCACTAAGGTCACAAAGCCATCAGAAAATAAAAATGAATAAAAACATAAAATATATGCCAATATTCTCAAAGGCTCCACCAACAATGAAAGCAGCAGGAGGAAAGGAAATGATGACCGACAAAAATCCGATTCTTCCCACAAGAATGAGTTCAGAATAGTTGTTCCACCAATAAGACCTTTTACAAATCGATACCAAAATATATTTCTTGGTTATTGTTTTTCTTGCAATAAACTTGGTTACAAAGAAATAGATTGTAAAGCTTATGTAGGAAGTGATCATGTGAGAGATATAAATAGAGGTTCCTATAAAATCACAAAGAATTATTATGTGAGCAACAAAAATAGAAATTCTCATCGTTTTGTTGATAGAAACTACAATTCATTTGTTCCCCTACTTGATTAAAATGTCGAATGTTATAAGTGCAATAACTATGGGCACATAGCATGTGACTGTAGAATCAACATGATAAAGAAAGAAGAACATGTTACTGCCAAACGTTAAGAAGAATACACAAAGGTGTGGAAAAGGAAGCAAGAAGAACAAAAGAAGGAAGAATGCAGACTTGCACTTTATGCTCAAAATGAAGGGAACTAATGGTACATTGACATTGGATGTTCAAAACACATGACAAGGGACCATACCAAGTTTCTCACCTTGAAGGAAGAAAAAGGAGGCAAGGTTACTTTTGGATATAATGGCTTTGCAAGGATAGTTGGAAAAGGTAATGTGAGTCTTGATAATGGAAAGACCAAGACACAAAATGCCATGTAAGTTGAAGGGTTAAAGAAAAATCTTCTAAGCATCAATCAAATGTGTGATCAAGGCTACAACCTCACATTTCAATCTAAAGGGTGTGAGATAAGGAAAGCAACGTTAGGAAGATTGGTGGAAAATACAAATAGAACCTCAAGCGATGTATACATACTTGATGAAGTCAAAGAAGAAAAGTGATGTATGAAACATAAGCTGGGAGTGATATCCCTCTAATATAGTCAGCAAAGGGAAGCACAAGCTTAGGGGGAGAATCCCTTATCCATTGATTTCAAATGGGCAGAAGTTGCAGACAGAGGAAAAATTGCAGACATAAGGAAAGTTCCAGAGAAGAGGAGTATCGGAATTGACTAAGGGTTTCCATCAATGACAAAGGGGGAGATTGTTGGAAATACTGTTGTCATCGATGTCAAAGATAAGGGGAGCCTACATATATCCAAGATAATATTTCAATCCTACATATGTCCAAGATAAAGATTGGAAGATGGATATTATTGAAAGTATTATTTTTTGTCAGTTTGGATACCTTGTATTTAAAGGAATTTTTATCCTACATACCTAGCTCAAATGGGAGCACAAGTTATATGGTTGGAAATATTATTTTGAGACCTTTCCAACGGTATCTGTCATTCCCTCTAAGTCCCTAGGAATGAGGAGATATAAATTTTTCCATCTAACAACCCAACTAGAAAATTGAAGTCGAATCAATCGGTCTTTACAGGTCAGCCCCGAAAGTGGGGAAAAAATTACTATAAATACATGATAGATGTGCACATTTGTAGAGAATCCAAGAAAGATATCAAGTTTGAGGTGTGCAGAATTGATTTTAGGTGTGTTAAAGGTATTGGGGTGTCTTTCTAGTGTGAAAGAGAAGTATAAGGTATTTTCTTGGGGTCTTTCTTGTTTTCAAGGTGCGTTATGAAGGACTGAAGATATGTTATGCTACCATGTGCACCATTTTGAGGTTGTGATGTTGTTGGTGGATGTTTTCGTTAGTGGATGTTGTCATTAGTGGATGTTGTCATCAATGGATGTTTCTATCAATGATTACATTCTGGGAATGATGTTATGAGGCTTGCTATGGTTTGAAGGATTGTCTATGGAATGAATCATGTAGGTGAAGTCATAAGTACTCTGTGTATGAAGATCTTATATTTGTGTCTACACATATCTTGTTGAGTTGGTGCTCAGTTGAGGAGATTGGTGTCTCCAGTAGGTTGGTGCACACATTTTATTAAGTCGGTGATCAGCTAAGGAGATTGGTGTCTCTAGTAGGTTGGTGCCTACAATATTTGTAACAATATGTTGGTTCCTACAATATTTGTAATAGTGGGTTGGTGCCTACATACATTTATAAAGATAAGTTTTTATGGTTTTCTCTTGCAAGGGTTTCCATGTTAAACTTTGTGCATGGTGATTTGAGTTTATATGTGATTATTGTTTCTTAGCTAATGAATTATTGATGAAAGGTTAAATAAATTAAAAAGTATCTTATAATGATTCACACCCCCCCCCTCTCAATATAAACATAAGCTCAACAATTGTATGTGTTCAAACAAGCACCTAGAGCTTGGTATGCTAAAATGGATGCCTATCTATAGAAAGTTGGTTTTCTCCAAAGTGAGTCAGATGACACTTTGTATTTTCAAATTCAAGGCAACAACTTGATCATTTTGGAAATGTATGTTGATGATTTACCCATAATAGGTAATAACAATGATCATATTTCTCAGGTAAAGAAAGAACTTTTAACAAGTTTTGAAATGACAAATTTGGGATTACTTCACTGCTATCTTGGATTTGAAGTTATACAAAGAGAAAAAAACATATTTATTTATCAAACTAAGTATGTTTCTGAATTATTGAAGAAGTTTGGAATGGAGAATTGTAAACCAACCATCACCCCCATGGAGCAAAACTTAAAACTTACTAAGTTTGAAGGGGGAGACTTGTCAGCAGTACCAGGTATCGACAGTTAATCAAAAGTTTAATCTATCTGACAAATACTTGTCTGGATTTATCTTTTGTAGTCAACATCATGTTGATGTTTAAGTCTGTTAGGACCGAAACAACAACCTCACAAGGATATGAATCCCCCTACATTTTTTTAGAGGCGGTACTCCTCTTTGATTTTTTCTAAAATATCTCTCTTGAAATTATTTTCGGGACAATATTTAAAAGTACGAGAATGCTATGAAGCAAGCCCCATAATCTCTATTGATCAATTAAAATAAAATTTATAAATATGCACAAAAACAATTCATGAGAGAAGGACCAAAAATCGTCACTCATAAAATTGGCGGAAATAATATATACAAATCATATATGATAAGAAATAAAAATAGATCTCACATTCATCACATCCATAAAACATATTTGATCACATTTGTAGGAAGAAAAGAGATGGTCCCGAAAAATCACATAATCTGAAAAGAGTTTTTCATTAGAATCAAAATAAGATTTTGATGAGTCAATTTCAAATATATTATTTTCAAATATTCATAGTTCAAAGATACAATCAAAATTAACCTCGAATTGGTTCTCTAGGATTTTCTCAAAAATAATAAAGTCTTTACATTCTGATGAAAATAAATGTCTTTGTCCAAAACGACTGGGAATGGGGCTCCCGCGGACCATAAAATAAAAATAAGAGAAGAGAATGGAGTCGTTGGATCAAGGCAAAAGCAATGTTGAACCTGGAGAGAAAAAGAGAGAGAAAGGATTAAAAAATCGGTTATGTTCTTCAAGTAAAGAATAAACATAACTGGATGATTTCTTATCTGAAAGGAAAATTTTGAGAATAAATATGATCTCTAGACTTACTGTGATGAATCTCTCATGGCTTCATTTGCTTGTTGATGTTCTTTTGTATCTTTGTTTGTTGTGGTTATATGACCGGTATTAACTGCTTATGTTGGAGTCTCAGTGATCTTGGTTAAATCCCTTTTTAACCATTCTTCAATATATTCCCTTACGGGTTGTCAATTCCCGCTAGCTCAATCGTTTAAGGTGTGGGTTTTGTTTGCTAGGAAACCTAAGTTCAATACCCTTATGGTGAATTTAGTTTGGAGGAGACACCCAAAAAATCCAGCCATGTTAAGGGTTGGTGTGGCCCAGACCGGGTGCGATCCTCGGGTGATTTTGATAGCTTAGATGCCCCTGGGTTGTGATTTCTTATCCAATGGTTAAAAAATGTTGGCCATGCAGGTTACGGGAACATTTCTAACAAACAAAATATATATATATTATGTTAGGGGAGAAACGGTCACCTCTTGCTTGACTTTGATATTAAATAATTCATTTTCAATTTCTCTAAGGTCGATTGATAAATTTTTCAAGGTGGTATCAATATCTTCATTCTTATTTGTATATTCCACTAACCAACTATAAATATCATCATTAGTTTATTCTACCATACTGTCAAATTTCTCTGATGATAATATTTTCAAAGTCTCAGCATGTTCCTCAAATTGTTGTCTAGTCAAGAGCATTGAATTTGTTATCAACTTTGGATCTCATACCTTGATAGTAGTGCCCACAATATATAACCCAATTAATTTTGAATATACCTCGATCTCTTTTCATGTTGAATCATTAAGTTCACTTAAAAGTCCCCCTAATATATTAATTCTTTGAATCCAACATGCTTTTAATTGCTTTATATGACTTTGAGAAGGCAAATCTTCTTCTTTTGTCATTGCCAAAAACTTTGCAACAAACATAGAAACTCCATCTTTGAGAAATCCTTCATCATTTGTTGTTTCTGCATTCAAATATTCCTTGGTATTTTGTATTCTGACACCGAGAGAAGAAAAACTTTTTGCTAAATCCCATGTATTTAAAATGAGTGACATTCATTTCGTTATGTTTTCTTCAACAAAATGTCGAGTAGAAGTAAGTAAAATTGAGGCTCCTCTCAATATTAAGATTGACTCTGGGGTTCTCTGAAAGCTTCTACTAGGTTGGACCATGGCAACACAGGTGGCTAATATAGGTGGAGGCATCAAAGTCACTTCCAATTCTTTCACTAGATTTCTTTAAGCCTCGAATTTTCTTCTTCCATATCAATTATGGACACATATAATGCATCTCATGTAACTTTGTGGATTGAAGATAATTTAGACAGGCATGTATCTCTGAGATCAATTTTGGAGTGAGATTTTCCCTTGTTATTCTTTGAAGTTCTTTCAAAAATTAATTTCTTGGAAGATTTATCAAACA
>JASDQU010375279.1:79320-122279 GCA_032191745.1 Picea mariana
CCTGGGCTCGGCGGATTCAACTTTTAAGTAAAAAGGGCGACGTTCGTTACAATGTATGGGTCGTTGGCCCGTTGGTTATGGCATGAGTATTAAGGCATAGAGGAGGGAGGAGGTCTCGGGGTCAAACCCGTGGGCCTCCCCTCTCTCTCTCTCTCTCTATATATATATATATACAAGTTTGTTCCGCCAAGTTTGGCGATGGCTCTATCCAAAGTTTAGTCGACTGACATGTGGCCGGATTTGGCGTGGTTCGCCAGATTTGGTGGACCCGCTCAACCATATTTTTTTTCAAATTTCGGATACGGGTTGTCATTAGGCATTTTCCCCCCTACCACATGGCAGCCCCTGATAGGGCCACGTGGCATCCTCCCATTCAACCACGTCATCCACTACTCTGTCAACCTGCCATGTCAATGCCATAACATCGTACGAACGCCACATCATTGCCAACTCGCCATGCCATGTCATTGTATGGACCGTACAGACTGCCACGTGGCAAAATCCTATTGGTCCACAGATTGATACAAAAGTGTCAAATCTGGGTGACACATGGCAGCCTTTGGTGCTTCCACATCACCATGCTAACGTTAGCGTGACACATGTCACTTCCCGCTCCTGCCATGTGTGTTGTACGAATGCTGACGTCAGCAGTACGGATGCTGACTCATCCCCCTGCTGACTGGGCTAGGTTGACCAAACTTTGACCGTGAATTTTTTTCGATCTGTAACTTTGTTTGACGAGTCGTTTGCGCCATTACAAAGCTTGCGACACGCTCTTCGCGATAATGTCATTTTCACTAAGTTTTGAGAACTTTGAATTTTTGCCCTTTCTCTATTTGCTGAGGCCATTCTGAGCGTCCTAAGCTACTTCTGTGAGTTCTGAGTTATTCTTAGCCTTCTCTGGATCCTTTTTGGATCACTTAAAAAATAAAATCAAGAAAAAACTCTCATGAGTTCTATAGTGAAATAGAGCATTGGACAATTCCTAAAATGTATTGGGTCAAAATAATTTATCATCTTTGAGATACTAAGAGGGTTGAGATGAAAAGTACTTTCTTTTAGAATGCCCTTAACAATTTCAAACTATTTGTTACAATATCCAACTTAGTCTTTGAATTCATCAAAACTATGGCGATTTGGGAACGTTTCTCTTAAAACTTTTAGAGCACATAAATACATTTTTAAAGAAAACAAGTAATTCCTTACCTTTCTTAAGGTCCAATAAACCAAATTTGATCTCGCTAGACATTAACCATTATCACCGTCATATATATAATTTTAAATTATTTTTTTATCATTTTATATGAATTAATTAATGCATGACATGGAATTAAATTAAATGATTAAAAAATATAACTCAATTTTTTTTTATCTTTCTTGATACTTGATAAATTAGAGTTTAAGATGGATTTAAGCGAGTTCAAATTTTTTAGATCACCTATATCATACTTAACTTCTCTGACTCTTAAGATTACCGATGACAATAAAAATATTGTTGAAGCTAAATTTAAGGAGAATCCATGGTGTGATAAGGAATTATAGGATAAAAGAAAATTTAGATATTATAAGGATGTGGTTAAGTATCTCTCTGTTTTGACTAGCATTAAAAAGAGAATCAATATTGCTAAAATAAGAACTAATTCTGGTGAGCTCCATGGTGAGAGTGGGCATTGGACAATCCCCAAAACGCCATGGCATGAAAGAGGATTGAAGATGAAAATCACTCTCTCCTGGAGTGCCCTACATATACCCAAATTAGATCTCAATTTCAAAATATCTACTTTCACAACAATGACTTTCCTAACCTTCTAAGTCATCAAAACTATATTGACCTTGAAACGTTTCTCCTAATACTTTTCGGGCATCTAAATAACATTATAAAGAAATCCACTTAATCTTATGATATATCAATTTTGGTTTTAATAAACATTAACCATCATCATCATCATATAATTTATTAAATTTTATAATAAAAAAATTATTTTGATTGAAATTTTGAATTTACAATTAATATTTCATTAAAACTATAAAAAATTACTCACTACTTTATACATTTAAATTTAAATTGAATCATTAATATATATTAATACCTTATTTCCAATCAATTTTTTTACAACAAACAAATTCTTTAAACTAATTTAGATTTATGTCAAAATATGACTCATGAAAGAATACATTTTTATTTTATTTATAATTTGAATGATTAAAATATATTTTTATTTTATTTATAATTAGAATGATTAAAAGATTTTTTAAATATTATTTTTATTTTTTAATTTAACATTTTATTTTTTAAATAAGTGTGTATGTATATTAAGAGCTTCCAAAAACTGAAGCAAAATAGCAGAGTACAAAAATATCCAGGCTGTATTTATTGGATTGCCTCGGCTATGGGGAAACCAGCCCAGCCAACCTTACTAAACCATTAGACCAACAAGTCATAGTTTAAACAATAAGAGAGTAATTTATTGTTTATCTTCTACTACCTAAACCTAAGAGAACTTAACACCTAAACTCTGAAAACTTAGACACCTGGCAAGTAGCTGGGTTGCGTGGTCGAGAGGTCTCCTGGCCACGGCTCTTCCTCAATGTACGTTGGCCCTTCGCACCACTGCTTTCCCTCTTCCGTGCTGCGCTCCAGTCCCTCGGCATCACCCTCGCACGCTTCCTTCTGCTTGCTAGTGCCTGCTGGAGTCGGTCCATGGTGCTGACCTTCATTTTTCACGGCGTTGACAGGATCCGGGAACAACGCTGCATGCATGGACGATATAATTTGGAGGAAGCTTGCCACCTTGACTTCCGTAGCTTGCATGCGAAAGTGCAAATCCGCCACCTCCTGTCGAAGCTCAAAGACCAAATTGTGTAGTACTGACAGGCTATTCCGAAATTGCTCTTTGTCGAAGGTATCATGGGGGTGAGGCTTTGCAACCTTAGGCGCCTCCTGTGGACAAGGGCCGCAATTCAGGCTATGGGAGGGCATGGGGCTAGAAGGGCCAGCTGGATAGTCTTGGAGGAGCCGGAGGAGTGCAATTGGAGTGCGGGGAATTACCGCCATGGAGCTTAACTGCGGAGCCTGCAGAGAGACCGGAGTGTAGTCAGACCGGTGGCGAGGTGAGGAGTCATCAGAGGTCGAATCCGAAGGTGTAGTCGGGGGCCTCCGAGGCTTCCAAGGAGAACCCTGCCTCGGGCGTCCTCTTGGCCGCGTCATTGGAAACCTGGTGTAGCTAGCAGGAGGTACGTAGGGTGCCTGATGGAGGGGAGTGACGGGGGGATGCTCACACCTAAGAGACAGAACAGGGTTAAACTCGAGCTGCACAGGGAGGAGCCCTGCCAACATCGTGCAGAAGTAAATCGCCTCCATCGTGAATTCCATACAAAAACGCAGCGAGGGGAAAGGACGTCGGGTTAAATGCACCCTCGCATCACCATTAATCGGCATTTAAACTTCAGATGGGGTGATGGGCTTGTGGCACAAGCCCATCACGTGGCCCTCGTCCACTACGCCCAATGCCCACTCGTATCGCCTGCCATGACATCCCTGATGACACCCCATCCGAGGTTTAATTTAACATTGAATAATAAGGAATTTTTTTATTAAAAATGATTTTCTTTTATATATTTTTCACTTKATAATTAAAAATGAAATTTTGGTTTTAAATAAGAAGGTTTTAAGTTGTGACATAGTGTGTTGTTGAGGCACTTTGTGATGTTAAAGTCATCGGTTCAAAACCTGAGGGACAAAAAATATAGTCATGTTAAGGGTTGGTGTGGCCCCTGAGTTGCGGTTTCTCAGCAACAAGCTAGTCCCTTCTCAGCTACAGGCTAGTCCTGCAAATCACCGACAAACTAACAAACAAAAAAAAAACAAGATTTTAAGTAATTATAACAAGAGCTCAAGATGTCACTTACAAAAATTAAATTAGGATGAAGATGATAATAATCATTTGTCCCAACTACTAAAACTAAACCCAATTTTATATATATTTTAATAAAATAAAATTATATCACAACAAATAAATTAATTAAATTTTTATTAATTAAGAAAATAAATATTTGTATTTTATTTAGAATAAATTATATTGAAACAAATAAATTTATTTCTATTTTGAATTATTAAATGTTAAAAATGATAAAAAAATAATAAAAAATAATTATTATATTATTATTATTTTTAACATTACATAATTATAACAAAAAAAAAAGGGAAATAGTTGCAGCGTGCAAAGCACCTAGTGGCTACTTACTAAATGGTAAGCATGAAACTCTAAATTAATAGAAGTTATGCTCGGTAAGCATGAAACTCTAATTTAGGAGAAGTGTCCATCTAGCTGTAGCATTTATAGCATTGGAATTGCTTATCATTTGTATGTATTGGAGTTACAGTGATCGCCCCAAGGGAAATATGTAGATGTTAGTAGTAAATGAATATCATCTACTTTTTAAAAAAAAATTGTAACTCCTTTCTCGTTTGAATTATCCCATCTCCTTCTTATTTAACTCGAGGTTAAATTTAAGATTTGGACCTTGCATTTCCCTTTATGGTTTGAATTATCCCATCTCCTTCATATTTAACTCGAGGTTAAATTTAAGATTTGGAACCTGCATTTCCCAATCAATAGTGTTTATGGCATTGGAATTCCTTATCATCTATATTTGAGTTACATTGATCGCCCAAGGGAAATATTTGTATTGGAAGTTAGTAGTAAAATAACATATGGTACTAGTAGAATTTTGACATCTACTTGTAGAATGTTTGAAATGGTTGTAGAATGTTTGAAATGATTAGAGATAAGTTGAAAGTGAAACAATATGATATAAATAGATTTCATGAATTTTAAAATATTGAAACTTATGAAGTGGTGCAATATGATATAAATAGATTTCATGAATTTTAAAATATTGAAACTTATGAAGTGGTGCAAAATGGATTAAGAGTAATTTGGCTTAGTAAGTTACAACAAAATCAATGAATTTTTATTCAACAAAATGGTCATATTATCAGTGTTCAACCTTTTACATATCATCCATTTTTACAAATAACAATTTGTTATTCATTTTGATAAATAAGGATAATAATGGACTCGAGACCATCATTTCAAGTTTGCACAACCAATTATTACTGGCCTAGTTGGCTTATTATAGATTTTTGTTGATATAATTATTTCATATATTGCAAAACCAACTCAGATTTTATTTGAATGGGAAGGGCAAAGTCAAGTTGTATAACTACCCTCAAAGAGCGTAGAAGAGTCTAATCGAGAAGAGGTTGTACCTACTTACCATTATCGCTTGATAGACACTAGTTTCCAGGTGATCAAAATCCAGTTGATCAATATCCAGCCTGTTACACATCATTGACTGTTGTGGTGGGTGGCATATGGGCTGTCGGATTTGAATATCCATTCCACGACCTAGCATTGAATGTTGCGGCGAATGGCGTATAGGCCGTTGGATTTGAATTGCCTTTAGATACGACAACCTATACACTACCCGCCACAACTTTCAATGCTGCGTAGCATGCTAGATATTGGTTAACACACCATCCATCGCATACCCATATGAATGTAGTTGCCCACCTCAATGCCCAAAACCCATGCTAACGCCTAACATCCAATTACAACTAACCAAATCACACCATCCATCCCAAGTTGTTGATGAAGCAAATGAGTTAAATATTGATACACCAGTGACTAGCTTACAGTACAGGAACAACGCACAATCTGCCCCACATTATCTTTGTATGAGGAAAGTGGGACTAGTTCAAAGCATTTAGATAGGTAAGTGAGTGCAATAAACATTAAAGCTCTCAATTTTTATGTATTATTTTTTTTCCAATTTATTTGTATTTATTCAAATTTAATTTTGATATTTAGAATTAATGAATTAGCAGTTTTTTAATATATCATTCAAATACCCTAAAATAATATTCCAAAAGCACCATCAACTAAAAATAGAACTTGAATCCATTATCGAAAACTCCCTTGATGCCCTTGATGCCAACCTTACTTAAGCACTACCAAACCCCCACCCTCATATGACGGTGGGGATTGGGGGAATAATAGAGAAACCATAACACGACATTTCAACTACTAAATTGGAGGGTCCAAATCTATCCAAAAAAAACTTGAATCAATTATAAAAAACTCTTACTAATTAACAATTGAACTTTGATGCCAACCAAGTTACTTAAGCACTACCAAGCACTACATTTCAACTACTAAATTGGAGGGTCCTAATCTATCCAAAAAGTTTGTTTTTCTTAAATGAATTAAAACAAGTTAATAATTTAAGACTTGGAAATTTGGTGGAAGTTTTCCCCCATATAAACCACTAACTAGTTATTTTCCTATTTAATAAAAACAAAAAAACAAACTAGGTTAATTAATATTTGCATGCCATTAGTACTTCTTATTGCATGAGGGTTTAGGGGTAAATTAATATTTTTTTAAGTGATTAATATTTCTATTACATTTTGTTCATATGTTTTCAAAAGTTACTAAGTTACTTTGAAACGCCTATTGTTTGGGTGATCACTCTAACTTATACAATATTGAGAAAATAACTTTAAAAAAAATTAAATTAAAAATAAAAATAAAAAAATCATGTGATAGTTTTATAAGATTTGAAGTAAAGTAGACAAACAACCCTAAATATCGTAAATCTTTTCTTATTTAAAAAAATAACAAGTGTTGTGTGGCAGCTTAGTCCCTGCCAAGTAGATTTGGGAATGGAGATGATAGTTGGCAGCTTATAATTATTCATAATGATGATTTTTGGAAGATGGGGAGAGACGAGAAATATTGTTAAAAAAAGAAATTAACAATATGGTAAGTAAAGGGTAATTAGAATAGATCTTTAACAATAAGGAAATGAAAGTTGAAATATGTAAAATTAAATGAAAATAAAGAATAAAAAAATATATATTAATAAGTTATGTTCAATAGTTTTTTAGAAATGAAATGATAAGAAACTTGTAAATATTAAAAGCTATATTGAAATTACATTGAATAGTAATTTAAGATATAACTTATATCTTACCTTATAGTTATTGAAAAAGAATCTACCCAGGAATAGATGGCAGGAACAAAGCAATTAGTATGAAATGGAATCTTCTCATAAAGTAATATGAAACGTAACATGTGAAGAAGATATCTGATAATATAATCTGACGTAAATCACGGTTTAATGCGTTTTAATGGGAGATGTTCTCGAGGTATTCGCTTATTAATCAGTAATCAAAGCATAATTAATTTGCATTGGGAAGGGCGTGAAGGTGGTGGAGATGGAAGTGAGCGATAAATGGTTTGAAACTTTTAAAACTTGTGAGTTCGAGGAGTGTGGGGTGGAATTGTAGATCACGAAAGTTTTGGGTGCAACATGTATATCACGGAACACAGGGAATGAGAGTTCGATAACGCCAACCCGAGAACCCGTGACTATAAAATTGACTAAGTATGGAAAGGAAGGGCAGTCGGTCGAACTCCTGTAAATCACGGTTTAATGCGTATTAATGGGAGATGTCCTGGAGGTTTTCGCGTAAATCATGGTTTAATAAGTTTTAATGGGACATGTCGTCGAGGTTTTCGCTTATTAATGCCAATCCTTTCGAACTTGTGTGGTGAGTTGTCACTAAGCAAAGCATAATTAATGTGCATTAGGAAGGGTGCGCAGGTGGCGGGGATGGAAGGGAGCGATAAATGCTTTGAAACTTTTTGTGAACCCGAGTAGAGTGAAGCTTGTGAGTTCGAGTGCGGGGTGGAATTGTAGAGCACGATAGTTTTGGGTGCAAGATGTATATCATGGAACACGGGGAATGATAGATCGATAGCGCCAAGCCGAGAACCCGAGGCCATACAATTGGCTAAGTATGGAAAGGAAGGGCGGTCGTTCAGGCTCCCGTAAATCGCGGTTTAATGCGTATTAATGGGAGATGTCCTCGAGGTTTTTGCTTATTAATGACACTTTTTTCGAACATGTGTGTTGAGTTGTCGCTAGTAAAAGCACAATCAATGTGCATTGGGAAGGGCACGAAGGTAGCGGGGATGGAAGGGAGCGATAAATGCTTTGAAACATTTGTGAACCCGGGTAGAATGAAGCTTGCGAGCTGGAGGAATTGTAGACCACGAAATTTTTCGGTGCAAGATGTATATCATGGAATTGTAGATGACAAAATTTTTGGGTGCAAGATTTATAATAACGCCAAGCCGGGGACCGACGACCATAATATTGGCTAAGTATGGAATTGTAGATCAAAAAAGTTTTGGGTGCAAGATGTATATCATGGAACACGGGGAATGAGAGTTCGGTTGCACCAACCCAGTAACCGACGGCAATAGAATTGTCTAGGTATGAAAAGCAACGACGGTCGGTCGGACTCCCATAAATTGCGACTGAATGCATTTTTTTGCTTATTAATGCCAATAAGTGAACTTGTGTGTTGAGTTGTTGCTAGTAAAAGCATAATGAATGTGCATTGGGAAGGGTGAGAATGTGGCGGGGATTGAAGGGAGCGATAAATGGTTTGAAACTTTTGTGAACCCGGGTATTGTGAAGCTTGCGAGTTCCATGAGTCTGCGGTCGAATTGTAAAACACGGAAGTGTTGGGTGCTAAATGTATATCACGGAAGTGTTGGGTGCAAGATGTATATCACTGAACACGGGCATAAGAATTCGATAGCGCTACGTCGGGACCCCCCAGTGAGATAATTGGCTAAGTGTTGAAAGGGACGATGGTCGATCGGGCTCATGATGTGACGATATAGATGGAGATGAGGATCTGGCAGTCCGGTAACCCGGGAAACCGTGAACAATCCAGGAGCTCAAGAAAGTCAGGTTCAAGTTTAAAGAGATTTTGTTTATATTTATTTAAAATGTATTCATATTAATGTATCTTAATAGATTATTTGTGGTCCAAATGTAAACCATGTTCCAATTTGAAGGGTGTTTTCGGCTCGCAATTTTTGCTCAAACCCATAAATAATAGAGAAAAAATATATGAATTAACATTTTGTATATGGAAACATATTCTGAAATATATGAAGCTGCAATATATGCACAATATTAAACAGGAACATGACCCCAACATGTACAGGGAAATGAGTTCATTTAAAAAGAAATGCAAAATTCAAAAAACAACACCAGACATTGAAGATCACCATAGAACAACCTCAAATAGTTTATATTCAGATAAATTGGGTTACAAAATACATTTGAGAATATTTCCCAAATAGTTGTCTTGGAGTTTGTAAAAAAATATATAGTTCAGTACATATTCTGTGAAATATAAATGTGTTTTCCATAATGACTGGGATTGGGGCTCTCGCGGACTACAAAGCAAAGATGTACAAGAATCAAGCTTGTAGAAAGAAGAAACTCGGTGATGGAAAACAACAAGACCTGGAAAGAAGAAAGAGAAAATTGTCAATTCTCGGTTAAAGCTTTGTATTTAAAGAGATAGAGTAACTAGATGAAGACATCGACAAAGAAAGAAGAATGTGATCAGTATCAACTTACTATGATGGTGTCCCATGCCTTGTCATTTGCTCGTTGATTTCCTTTTATGGCTTTCCTAGGCGGTTATGGGAACCGTGTGAAGCGTCCTTTTCCCTTCATTGGTAATCTTGTCGACAACCTTTTTGAACCACTCTTCGATGTAGCTCCTCATGGGCGCCACGTTGATTTCATGCCAGATTTTTTTTATTGAAGAATACATTTTCCAAGTCCCTTAGATCAATAGAGAGGTTGTGCAATGCTTCTTGAATATCTTGGTTTTTAATCGAATAACCGACTAGCCAGTTTTTCACGTCATCTTCACCATATTCAAGAATGCCATAGAAATTTTCAAGTGACAATCTTTTATAGATCTGAACTTGATCATCAAATTCTAGCTTGGTTAAAAACAACGAGTTGAATATCAATTTCGGGTCTTGGAATTAATCGGTGCTTCCAGCTAGATCTATCTCAGTTAGCTTCTTGAATAGTTTGTCTCTTCTAGATATGGCTTGGCTACATGCTTGAACGATACCATTCATGTTTTTTACCTTTTCTTTCCAGCATGCGTTTAGGTGGTCTATTCGATCTGGGGAAGGGAGATCCTCCTCTCTTCTTCTGAATTCCATCATACCAGTAATTTTAACACCAAATGGTACAACTGCATTGAGGTAGAAACCTTGCTCGTTCTTGAGATCTGCTTCCAGATACTCATGAAAAACATGCGCTCTTGTTCCAAAAGACACCATACTCTTTGACATCTCCCAAGCTTCTGTTATTAATTCCATTCTTCTCTTTATATTCTTTTCCACATAGCCTCGGGTTGATGTGAGAAGGCTTGCTGATCCTTTTAACTTTTCCGTAGGTGCGGTGGGCCCGATCATTGCCAAAGGAGTAGCAAACAATGGAAGAGGCATTAGAGCTCCCTCCAATTTTTTGATTCACTCCTTTAACATGATGTTCTTCGCTTCAAGGCTGCTAATAGAGTTTTCTAGAGCATATCTAGTTGCTCTATGTATCTGGGAGATCTGAGAAGGATGAATGTTTCGTAGGTTCATCTCTGAACAAGATTTCCTTGTCTTATTTTTTACATCTCTCTTTTCAATAACCATTTTTTTGGATTCGCTGTAAAAAACAACGCTCTAAAATGGAAAAGACTCTTCTTCGTCCAAGGTATCGGTCCCAATTATTTCCATCTCAGGATTATGTGGAGTAGTTCTCTCTAGCCGGTCGTCGTCGGGGAACATTTTGTCAATGTCAATTTCTAGTTCCATATCTTCGAGGGAGAGATCGTGGATATAAATTTCTCCCCTCGGTCCCTCCTGTTCTTGGACTATTGTTTTTTGTTTTTTGCTCATGGAAAGTGTGTGAGAACTTTCAATTTTTCCAGAGGAAGGGTTCTTATCTCCTCCTCCACCTGAAGAATTGTGTGTGACTTTCTTGTTTGGGTAGGCCGTTGGAGTGCTGCTCCGAGATGTTGTAGTCTTGGGTGTGGCAGTCGGGGATTGGGAATGTTTCTCACCCGGGCCTTTTCGTTTCTACTTGTGCGAATAATTGGTGCTGAGTATTGTTTTCAGGTTGCCGGTGTCACGAGCAGGACCTCCTGAGGCGTTATCTTCATCTTCATTCAGGATAGTGTCGGTGAAAGAACTATGGAAACCGAAAACCAATAGGTGTTCTACAAAAATATTATTAGGGTCAAACCCTTTTACTTTTTTAGCACATTTCAAATTGAATCTGTGGAAGTGGCCCGCAAAACCATCAATCTTGTTCATATTCCTGACTATAAAATCCCCGACTTTCCAAGGCAGAGGGATGAATTGAATTTTTCTCTTTTCATGGAAAAAATGCAACCAGTAGGTGTATTGCCTTTCTATTTAATCAAAAAACATTGTACCAAATATGTGACATGGAAGGAAGCAAGGATTTTGTTTGGACCCAAAAATCCTTATAACATTATAGTTCTCCATTTCTTATAGTGTGCCCTTCCTATCCAAGAACTTGGTCGCCTGGTCAGACAACTGGGGAAAATACTTTACAAATATCAATCCTTTAAAAACTGAAACAAAATCATTAAAGACATCATAAAAATGTTAGGAGGTGTTGTGTCTCCATAATATCTAGTACCGAAAAGTTACTGGGTCAAATTCGCAGTTTACCTTCTTACACATAAATAATCCAGGGAATGGACAACAATTCGCCACCGTGAAAATTAAATAAGATGACATGAATTTCTTATGCCTTGTGTATTGCAATAACCGGGAAGAGATTTCAATGGAAATCAACTTGCCCCAATGGAAGATGGCTTGTTCCTTCATCGTAGAATATAAAATATACATAATCATCTGAGAGATCCTGGCTGTACTTTCTTGTCCTGTTATCCTCGTGAAAAGCCATGCAATTTTCCGAAAGGGGTTTTTAAATGCACTAACCTGTAATTTGGTCATGTCCCCGGGATCAGTCGTTGGGTTCTCTAAGAACTTGGGCAAGAGGTCCAATTCATTATCATGCTTCTTTAAGAACTCTTTGCAATTCTCGCCCTTGAAAGTAGGCATTGGGTCAAGAAGTCTTAACATATTTTGAAATACTTGAGGCGATAGGGAGACTCAGGAATGGTCCCGCAACTGGATAATCCGTTGGTTCGGAATATAGTTTTCGGTGCAGCAGGTGACCAACTCCTTACAGTAAAAACAATTGGGGACACAACCTGCTCGTGTAATTCCAGATGTCCAGATAACTTCCTTCGAGGGAGGAGGGGACGAGTAGTAGTCATAAGCTCTGGACCACTAAAMTCTTTGGTCCTCACGACTGGAAATATTCAGGGTATCTCCACAGAAATGTTGTGGAGCTACAGACATAAGGTGACAAGAATTTTCCTTTGCACTTGATAGTATTTAAAATGAACGTTGGAGCATGGTAATATAATTTCCCGTAAATATTGGTTCAATGTGTTTTAATGGGAGATGTCCTCGACCTTTTCGCCTATTAATGCCAATCTTTTCAATGTGTCTGGTGAGATGTCACTAATAAAGGCATAATTAATGTGCATTGGGAAGCATGCAAAGGTGGCGGGGATGGACGGGAGCGAAAACTACTTCGAAACTTTTGTGAACCTAGGAGCCTAGGAACCCGTGAATCTGTGACAACAGGAGGTGAAGAATCGACTAAGTATGGAAAGGAGGGGTATAATGCCTTAAAAAAACTAAAGTAAATAACATTTTTTCCGAGCTCAAGATCTACACACACAAAAAAAATCATATGCCATAATATTGACATCTGCCAATTCGATAATAGAGAGGTTTAATTGATGGATCCAAATATCATTCACTTCAGGCGATTGGGGTGCATGTGGGGTGCCTGTGATAAAAGCTAATGTTTTGATGAAGATTTGTTTGTATTGCTACATGTGACAGTAATTGTATGATAGTATTTAGAATGAACACTGGAGGATGGTAATATAATCTCCCGTAAATCTTGTTTTAATGCATTTTAATGGGATATGTCCTCGAGCTTTTTGCTCATTAATGCCAATATTTTCCAACCTGTGTGGTGAATTGTCACTAATAAAAGCGTAATCAATTTGCATTGGGAAAGTGTGCGAAGGTTGCAGGGAAATAGACTAAGTATGAACAGGCAGGGCGGTCAGACGGACCCAAACAGACTCATCATAGGTAGAGTGAAGCTTGCGAGTTCGAGGAGTCCGGGGTCGAATTGTAGACAACGAAAGTTTTGGGTGCAAGATGTATATCACAGAACATGGGGCATGAGAGTTTGATAGCGCCAATCTGGGAACTCGCGATCATAAACATTAACTATGGGAAAAACATTGCCAGCTATGTAATATACCTGGAGCTCGACAAAATCAGGTTCAAGTTAAAAGATAATTTGTTTATATTTACTTAAACATTGTTCATATTATTTTATTTTATTAGTATTTTTTGTGGCCCAAATGCAAGCCATGTTCAAATTTGAAGGTTGGATTAACATTTTCATATGCAAGCATACTCTCAAATATGCCAAGCTGTAATATATGCACAATACTAAAGAGGGGCATCATGTCAACACCTTTGTAGATGACAGTGGGCTAGCACAATATTGCATTCTTGCTACGATGATGCCTTAAAAAAACTAAAATGACCAACAATTCTTTGTCAATTCAAGATTGACACAAAAAAACTCATCAGATTCCATAATATTCTCCCATTAATTCATTTTAATGAGAGATATCCTCGAGCTTTCTACTTATTAATGCCAATATTTTCAAACATCTGTGGTGAGTTGTCACTAGTAAAAGCATAATTAATGTGCATTGGGAAGGGACGAAGGTGGCGGGGATGGAGGGGAGGAAAAAATGCTTTGATACTTTTGTGAACTTGGGAGTCCGTGAACACGTGAAAATTTGAAGAATTGACTAAGTATGAAAGGAGGGGTAGTCAGACGAAGTCATCGTAGGTAGAGTGAGGCTTGCGAATTGGAGTAGTATGTGGTCGAATTGTAGATCACCCAAGTTTTGGGTGCAAGATGTCTACTCCGAACACAGGGAATTAGAGTTTGATAACGCCTACCCAGGAACCCGTGGCCATAAAATTGGCTAAGTAAGGAAATGAACGATGGCCGATCGGACTCATGATGTGAAGATATAGATGGATATAGAATTTCTTAGTCCGCCACCCGGGAACCCGCGAACATAGAAATGCGACTAAGTATAGAAGAGGAAAAAGAAAGGGAGCAAAGAAATTTATACCTAACACAACAACACTTAGTCTGATAATTATCAAGCGATAGAAACACATCAACTATGGGAAAAACATTCTCAGCCATGAAATATAGCTAGAGCTCAAACAACCCTGGTTGAAGTCCAAAGAGATGTTGTTTATATCTATTTCAACAAGCTCGTAGGTAGAGTGAGGCTTGCGAATTCGAAGAGCCTGGGGTCGAATTGTAGATCACCGAAGTTTTGACTCCAAGATGTATACCTCGAACACGGGGCATGAGAGTTTGATAGGGCCTAGTCGGGAACCTGCGGGCATAAAATTGGCCAAGTATAGAAACGAACAGCGGTCGGTCGGACTCGTGATGTGAATATATAGATGGATATAGAATTTCTGACTCCGCAACCTTGGGAACCCACAAGCATAGATATGCGACTAGGTATAGAGCCATAAAATATAATAGAGGAGAAGAAGAAAAGGGAAACACGCGAAAGTATAGAAGAGGAAAAAGAAAGGGAGCAAAAAACTTTATGCGTCACATAACAACACTTGGTCTTAAGTATGGAAAGGCAGGGTGGTCAGACGGAGTTATCGTAGGTAGAGTGAGGCTTGCGAGTTCGAGGAGTTCGGGTTCGAATTGTAGATCACCGAAGTTTTGGGTGCAAGATGTATACTCGAACATGGGGCATGAGAGTTCAATAGCGCCTATGCGGGAACCCGCGGCCATAAAATAGGCTAAGTATGGAAACGAACGGTGGTCGGTCGAACCCACGATGTGAAGATATAGATGGATATATAATTTCTCACTTCGCCACCATGGGAACTCACGAGCATAGATATATGACTAAGTATTGAACCAAAAATGAATAATAGAGGGAAAGAAGAAAAGGGAAGAATGAGTGAGTATAGAAGAGGAGAAAGAAAGGGAGCAAAGAACTGTATGCCTCACACAACAACACTTAGTCTAATAATTATCAAGCGATAGAAACACATCAACTACGGGAAAAACATTCTCAGCCATGGAATATAGCTGGAGCTCAACAGACCTTGGTTCAAGATAAAAGAGATGTTGTTTATATCTATCTCAACAAGCAATAGAAAAAATATATGACTTGGCATACTTATATGCAAGCATTCAAATAGAGTCATCGTAGGTAGAGTGAGGCTTGGGAGTCTGAGGTCGAGTTGTAGATCACCGAAGTTTTGGGTGTAATATGTATACCGCGAACACGGGGCATGAGAGTTTGATGGCGCCTACACGGGAACCCGCGGCCATACAATTGGCTAAGTATGGAAACGAACGACGGTCGGTCAGACTCGTGATGTGAAGATATAGATGGATATAGAATTTCTCACTCCGCCACCCCGAGAACCTGCGAGCATAGATATGTGACTAAGTATAGAACCAAAAACAAATAATAGAGGGGAAGAAGAAAAGGGAAAAACAGGTAAGTATAGAAGAGGAAAAAGAAAGAGAGCAAAGAATTGTATGCCTCACACAACAACACTTAGTTTGATAATTATCAAGCGATAGAAACACATCAACTATGGGAAAAACATTCTTAGCCATGAAATATAGTTGGAGCTCAACAGACCCTGGTTCAAGTTAAAAGAGATGTTGTTTATATCTATTTCAACAAGCAATAGACAAAATATATGACTTGGCATTCTTACATGCAAGCATATTCTAAAATATGACAAGCTTCAATATATGCACAAATTGGACAACGTATGCAGATCTGAGTTTTGTAACCATACCTCTTAGTCTCTGGACCTTGTACTATGATGGAGGTTTCACTTCTACTTGTAGATAGTTCTTGTGAACTAAAAAACATGTGGTGTAAATGACATAAACATATTTACCATGGCATAGTAGAATAAATAACTGCGGATATTTGTTTCGTAAACATAGCAAGAGCGTAATCTATGAATCCTTACCTTCGACATTGTCGTTGTGTTGATGTTTGCGACGGTTCTCTACTCATGCCCATGTCACTTCTGAAACAGTGGCTATGAACATGTGTATATTGTTCATATTTGATATGGATGTGCATTAGGCATACACATTGTATTTGTTGTGGCACCACTGTAGCAATACCTTTTGGAAGATTGTACTCCAACTTTCTCAGCTATGGCACATAAGGCTCCATCCTCGTGTTCAATTAGTTTGTTCTTTTTTCAATGTAGTAATACAGAGAATACAATGGACATGAAGGCAAGTTGCTACGTAGGAACACAAGAAAAAAATATGGAGTACAAATTTATTTATTTCAAGGTAGCGGCACAGAAAATACAATTGACATGAAGATAAGTTAATATACAGGAAGATATGCAGTATCTAAGGAAAAAAAACAGAAGAGCTGCAAACCAGTGGAGTAAATATAGACAGAGTAAATGGAAAACAATTGGATATGGAATACAGGTAGAAGTATGCACCTTTGTATGTATTCTTCTACATTTCTGGTTAAGATTTATGTGCCTTGTCCAGTTTTCCTGTTTGTTTCAATGAAAGAAAGTATAAAACAAAATGAACATGAACGTAAGTTGATATGTAAGGAAAAAACAAGGAATATGTACATACAATAAATAAACTAGAATAAAAGGAATAGAGTAATAGATAGTGTTATAAGAATGTACCATTTTTTTTTCTTCATTCATGTATGTGTATATATAAAAAATTGTGTAAATTTTTTTTGTGTCCAAAATCAATTACAAACCAGGAAAAACTAAGAAGTTGGATAACTTGGTTTTGTGCAACAAGCTAGACAGATATGCTTTGAGACATAGAAATATGATTTTGCAATATGTTTGATGTATATTTCATAATTCAAGTGCAATACCCATTGTATCGTGATCAGACCAACATGTGTCTAAGATAAAGACATTGTATTGAGAAATGGGCACATTCAACCATAAATGGTCAATAAGCGCATTTTGTACATGGTTTATCTTATCCAAAAGAAAGCGGAGACTGTGTTTTCACATGTAGTTTTCCAATTCTTTTGTTCTGGCATTATTTTGTAGCATGTCGATCTTGAAGTCTCCTACAATGACAATGGTTTCGTTCGGATGGAAATGATTTGATGCA
The DNA here is from genome assembly GCA_032191745.1 of Picea mariana. Lineage (NCBI taxonomy): Eukaryota > Viridiplantae > Streptophyta > Pinopsida > Pinales > Pinaceae > Picea > Picea mariana. The sequence continues at coordinate 96,610 of JASDQU010375279.1, forward strand.
TTGGAAAGAGCATTTAGTATGTTGGAGAATGTTGCATGCAGAGCAGCATAGAGATTCAATATTGCAATTTCTGATCCATGGAAAATTACTTTTGCGAGCACCATCTCAACATTATTTTCTTCAAAATTCATATGCTCCAAATTTGTTACATGTTTTTTCACTAATATCATCACCCCATGTGTAATGCAACTCGACATGCAATTGTGATTTGGAAATTGCTTGTTTTGCATGCATAATGTCATGTATGTTTCCTGCAAGCACAAAATATCAGATTGCATTGTGTAATAGTCATTGAGTTTATCATCCATATGTGCATCTAGGATGTGCGTGTTAAGTGAGAGAATTGATACAGATGAGTTTGTTTGTATAGATTGGTAATCATACTATAGATGCCACTTTGTGGTAGTCCTAAGGCGTTACATCTCAATATCAACTTTGTGTTTGACTTTGAAGTTATCTTTTGTAAGAGCACTTAGCAAATACCAGGAGTATATACTTCTGACATGGGACAATGTTGTGTATACAAGTCCATGTATTCGAATTCCAGCAGGGTCAAATGCAACACTATCAAGTGTTAATCCTTACGATCTGTGGATTGTACGTGCACATGCAAGTTTAATTGGAAACTGTTTTCAAATCTTCAGTCGACCTGTCTTTGCCGATGTTGATACTAGTTTTGATATTCGTAAGATAGGTGTTCAATCACGTGCAGTGTTTGAATTATATAGATAATCCAACTTGTTTGCTTTCGGTGGCCTATATGCGGCTCATGGAACTTAATCCAGAGGACATCAAGTTTTTTTGTTTTGGTATAGCCTTTGAGTATTCCATCTGCACCATTTGCCAAGCCATCCTATGAATCATAGTTGCAGGCATATATTTCAACCAACATGTCTAATTTTAGGACAAGTTGCAAAGGCAAAGTGGTTGTATGTTCATGACGTGGTACATTTCAATGGTTGTCTTCTTCGAGGTCAATTGAATTGATGATGATAGCATCGCCAGGCATGAGCGATAACATGTACTTGTTATGCATTGCAACATCCCTATTCGTGTAGAAAAGGTAAGGGAAGGTTGGGTTTGTTGGTGCAGGTCGCATGCACCTTAAATTAATATATGTTAAATCATCACGTGTTTGGTTGTTTGTCTGCATTCTATTTAGAATTGCAATAAATGTTTCATCTATCTGGCGCATTGTAGTATGTAATTCAAAGAATTTTATATTGTCTTTCCAGAAACTGTTTTCATATTGACTGTAGGTTGTTCAAATATCAAAGAATCTTTGATGGGTTGCGCCTGGTAAAAATCGCCACAAAATATCATGTCAATGTTTCCAAAGTATTTGGTGTGCACATGTTTTATGTTTCTCAGTCGGTTGTCAATGGAATACAATAAGCGACTTCCAATCAAAGATGCCTCATCTATGAAGACAAGTTGCAGTTCGTCATAAATCTTAGACAAGGTATCTAACATTTCCTTGTTGAGTGGAAGAAATTGTGACTTGTTAAAAGGCATAAAAAATGCAAAGTGGACTGTTGTTCCACCTGCATTATATGCATCTTTTTCCTGTGTATGCAACGATTAGCCCGTCTGGTTTCATAGGATCAAAGGAACTGTTTGAATCATAGATTTGTATAAGCATTTGGAATAGTGCTTTCACTGTGAATGTCTTTCCTATTCCCACCCCTCTTGTAAGGAACAAGTGCACATGAGTGTGCATGCTCAAGCACTTTTTAATTGCAATGTCCTTTATAATTGCTTGCTGCTCTCGATTCAACAGATGTTTGACTTTGTGGTATTCGTTATTTCCAATAAGGAAAGGATGCTTTGTTACTTGAAAGCCAAGATTGACATGTTTTTCAATGTCGACTGCTCGAGGACGAGGCAAATTTTCTTGCAAGTCATAGGACTCACAGAGTGTTCTACTTGTTTTACGGTTTGTGAATGTTTCATCAACATTGTCAGGATTTTCTAGTTCATGAACTACACTTTCTAGATCACCCCATGTTGGATTAACATTGTATGTAAATCTAGATTCATTGCTTTGTACTGTAGTCTCATAGGCAATATACACAGGTTTCCATGTAGGGAAGTTATGTTTTAATGCGTTTTCATTTTCATCAAACAAAATGTATAACAATAGTTTTTCTCTACAATAGCTTTCATAGTCAGTATGTTTGTTGTATTTGGAAAAGTGTATGACAGAGGGTTTTTTTCTTTTTGATATGGGTGCACCATTTTTTTTGTAATGCGATACAAACTATGAAAAGAAAATATGCTTAATAGGAGATGCACGCTGGAGGTAATAATCAATAATAGAGTGACATAGTACGTCCTCTGAATTGTCAAGCTCTTGTTGTAGCAAAGACGATGGTTTAAACACAAATGTGTGTTTCTCAAGTGGAGATGTGTTTATGAAGAAACATTTCCTTGAACTATAGTTGAGGGGCAGGGAAAGTGCAATGCGGACTGCTTGTTGAGCAGAGATTTGTTGAAGATTAAGTAATGTATTTCCAAGCGTACGTATCATTTGCATAGCATCAATATGTCTTCTTTCATGTTCTTTGTGTATTCTTCTGAATACACTTGTCATAGATTTGTCAACCTTTGTCATATACGAGGTACAATACGATGTTGCAACATATGCATTGAGGACATACTGTGCATCTGTATTTGCATTCCACATAACTGGCATGTCCTTGGAGAATTGTTGTTCCAAATATGGGAAAGTTTTCGTTTAAGGAAAACTGTTGGTTGTTTAAGTGTACATTGTATGGCTTGGGTGCACTCATCTTTTGTTAGATTTAGCTCTGTCAAGGAGTCATCGAAGCTCATTAACTCATCAAAGTCTCGTTGTTCTAGAAATGCGAACAAGGATTTAGATTTCTCAATGACAACATTGTCCTCTAAACTAAGTGGCTCTATGATTCTTGTTGTTCTCATTGGCAGCACAGGGAAGTTGTATCTACAATGTGAATTTTTTCGTTTTTTACAACTTCTTGTATGATAATGTCTATGAACTTTGACAAGTTCTGGATCCAAATGATTTGTGTTGCATGTTATGTATTTGTCCATAAATTTCTCAATCTTTGAGTTGTTGTCATTTCCATAGACCGGTGCACCCTCTATCCACAACAGTGCGTGATCATGCTCACTCCCCCTATTCTAGAACTTAGTCACAAAAAAACAGTCCGATATTTTTCCGAAAAACGTTTCATCATGGCATATCAATTGCCTCAAAGCATTTATTCTATGCCTATAGTAGCGAGTACATGTCACTGGGTCTTTTCTTATGAGGTAGTCAATGTCATCATTTTCGAATGTATCAGTTTGTTTTTTCCTTTTCCTGTTCCTATACAATGCAGATATCGTAGCCACCAACGGATGCCAGCGATGCTCTGCACTTGTAAATGTGATGAAAAATGTTGGCAGTCCCAATTGTCAGATCATTGCAAAAATAGTTTTCTTGTTTTGTTGCAAATAGTCAGGAGAGATACAAATGTTTTTGAAATCTATGTATCCAATATTAGATTTCAGTATTTTTTCTAGGTTTGCTTTGTACTTGACATCTTTGGCCAATAACTTTCTTCCTTGTAGTTGGCCTTTTCTTATTCGCACCCACATGCGAGACATCACTTGCTCAATTATTATGCACATTGTTTTGAAAAACAAATTTGTTATGTGACAAGAGAAGTCACAGCTTGAATGTAGCAGTTCCCATCGAACTATTTTATGGTAGTTGAATTGTTCTGTAATGTCACTGGGACGTGGACCTCCATAGAACAATGTTGGGAAGTTCATTTCCTCAACAAATTTGTCCTTGAATATTCCAAGTGGGCGTTGCCCCTCAGCAAGTGCAATTTCGACAATCTTGTCTTGCAAGTCACGAATGCGCTGTGAGTCAGTGAATCCATGTATCAATGTTTCAATAGGTCTTTCATTCTCTAGAGTATGTGTAGAGTTGTCATCCCCTTCTCCAAGAACACTATTCCAATTCTCATTTATACAAATGTTATGTGCTTTGTACATGGCCCTGGAACATAATTCTTTTAATTATTTCATGACAACATGCACACACACTTTACCTGTCTGGTATGCATTCTTGTATTGAAAGCGTCATTTGAGAGCTACAACAATTGTCATTGTATCGCTAATGAATTGTGGCAAGGCTTTTTGTACAACATCTAGTTGGACAGGCACATTAATAATTGATCCTGTTAAGCCCATTTGGGGTCGTTTATAGCCCCAAAGTCTGATTTGTGCAAATGCAATTCGTAGAGACGCAAGTCTCTCTTCAAGTTATGAAAGTGTACTTACATCTGGTAGTGGTGTATTACATCTTATTTGGTCAGGCGTTGCAAAGTGTGGTAGTTTTCCATTTTCAAGTGATCGTTTGCATGGAAGACAAATATTGCCACTAGAAAATGTTCTATCATTTAGTGTCAAGCCGAGGTATTCTGATTCCAAATCAGGCGTGAAAGACTCAGTGTTTTGTTGCGAAATTCAATTGATCGCAAATTACACATGCAATGGAAGGAGTGTCTTTAATTTGTTTCATATAGATCTGTTTTGCATCTTTCTTCTCTAGACAAGTATGCGTAGAAAGTGTTTGTTGGTTTTCATTGCTAGCAGTGCATGGTGTTGGCTCTAGCCCATGAAATGTGATTTTTTCCTCTTGGTCAGTACCATGACCATTGTGGGATATATGGTCGTACATGTTTCTTTCACGTATCTGTTTTTTCAAGATGTGGTAGGTTAACTTATGCTTGCCACTGGGAACTAGTTTCACTTGTTGACAAGCCATGTTGGAGGTAGAATCAATATTTCTTATGAGCATTGCATCCTCACCATATAGATGATGAAAACTGTGATGTTCTTTGTCATTCGACATGTGATGTTTGTGTTCAACAGAAAATGCGAAAATGCGATTGTGTTGTGCACAAACAATTTTTTTTAGGTTGTGATATGTGAGTTTTTGTCTAGAGGGAAGCATACCAATGTATTTTTTTCTCTCATGTATGACCTTTTTCAAGTTGTGATAAGTTAGTCTATGTTTTTTGTTCAAGGTCTGGATGACCTCATGACAACTGGGATGAGTTTCATTCTGATTAAATAACATGTGACGCTTATGCAAATTTGATGCGGTTTGGGTGGCATGGACACTGGATCCTAAACTGGTAGTATTTATTTTACTACCAATGTATTTTTTTCTCTCACGTATGACCTTTTTCAAGGTGTGATAAGTTAGTCTACGTTTTTTTTAAGCTCTGTATGGCCTCATCACAATAGGACGAGTTTCATTCTCATTAAATAACATGCAACGCTTATGTAGATTCGATGCGGTTTGGGTGGCATGGACAATGGACCTTGAACTAGTAGTATTTCTCATCAAAGGTTGATAATGGATATGTGGCGTATCTGTTTTCAACGAGATGATGTCAATTGTTCGATCGTAGTTTGAATCAATGCAGTAGGAATGGACAGTACCATCTGATAGGGCAGACTAGACCTGGATATTTACTCTGAATATGATAGATAGCCGTTGCAAACAGAATCTGATACCCTCTACATTTCCTTTCTCATATGGCAGTGCCATATTTACAAGGTATTGTTGCCAACTTCCAATTATCGACATACTTTCTAGGAGATATGGTAAAAGGTGTTGATGCAAGCAGCTAAAAGCCTGTTGGCTGCCGCCTATAATTGCATTGCAAAAGGATTGTACATTGTAAATCCACAATGACTGCACATCGAACTATGTTTCTACCAAATAGCAAATTGCATTGAACAGACTCTCTCCACAACTTGATGTAATAGTTGTCGCTATGTGCAAGCCATGGGACTGTATATGACACATAATTCATTTCCAATGCGATTCATGCTCTTTGCAAATGAGGGACAAGTATATATGAGGTCCTCCAAGATTGCATATGGATAATTTTCTATAGAGTAGTGGTTCATAATGACCACTGACAGGATTGGCATCATGGAACAAGATGCAATATGGATTCCTAGATGCAGTTTTGTTGAATGGTAGATATCTTGTTTTTCTTGTCAATGACCATATTCCAATTGATATATTCAGCCATTTGGACAACCACCATATAAAAAATGTATCTCCCCAAAGTCCCCTCTCATGTGCAGGCAGAGTTACAGATGCAAACAATCACATATTTGAAAAATACGTAGGGACATCATGTATTCCATGCAACTGGCAAATAAAATCAAAGGCCAATTCGTATTGATGTGAATCCAATGCCTCAATGTCGCCATTTTCTAAACAACCGAAGAAATAATCTATCAATCCATTGCGAAGGTCGGTCGAGGAATAATAGAAATGCAATAGAACTTGAAATGCATCGAATATGCAATCTCCTACAGTATACGAGAATGCATCCAATCTAAAAAGCCCATTGCTATGCAATACCTGGTCATTGTTGTCATGTACAATGGAGTCTATATCTATTTCATAGGACTCAACATCTATTACTTGCTTCATCTCTTAAGTTTTGATTTTCAAGATGTTTCTTAGCTATATTCAGATAATATGCAAATAGAGAAAAAAAGAAAAAAGAAAACTATAAGTGCGGAACTACATACCAATTCCACTATGTATCCTTCAACCTTCTTCCTGTCAAGTTCAATCCCCCTAATCGCTATAGCATATGACAAACAAACAAATGTATATTGAATAGTGAACCAAACAGAAGACACAACGCAAATGAAATAACACTATAAATTTGCTCAGCACAAATATCGAGTATTCAAGGCATATCATTTTTGAACCTATTCCACGCGTGCATCCTATAAGCGTTTTAGCGGCAGAAGATGCTTTGCAAGACATAAAGGACATCATAAAACCAACAGGTAGATGAGGTTTTTGATTCAGAGAATAAAAGCATGTCTTGTCACAAGGTCCTGGCAGATGCTTGCTCCGCAATGACAACTCTGAATTTGTTTTCTAAACCCCTTTGCATTTCTATTTTCGAAAGAGCTATAGTACGATATCCAAGATGTGGAAGTTGGCATATGTGACTGGAAGGGAACAACCTCGAAAAAATGCACCAAACGTATGGTTTCCAGGAACATAAAATATGAGGAGAACATTTGATTTCCTTTTTTATATTTCACTGTGGCTGCAACAGATGTGGGTTTTGTGTCCAACATCGACATTCAAAGGGGAATAAGATGTTTTGGAAGGGAATAGAGTGGGAAAAATGCACCAAACGTATGGTTTTTAGGACAAGAAAAAATGAGGAAAAAAATTCGGTTTTCTTTTTTATATGTGACTATGGTTGCGACAGAGGTGGGTTCTGTATAGAACATTGACGTTCAAGAACAAGGACAAGACAACAACAACTGACTGTTTCTCTGGTCGTGGTAGTCACACAGAAAGATGTTCTGCAAGAGGATTTTGACCCAAGGATTCCTAGTATTGAAAATTCTTGCTTGCAAGTTGTAAATAGTAAACAACAAATAAGGAATAACAATGAAACCATGGCACCGAAACTTACTCGTGAACGAGGAACGACAGAAGCACAGCTCCAAACCGCACAAACTACAACAACAGGTCGAGATGTGGATGCATGACCCCAACCTTGCAAAGTTGAAGCAAACAAGAGCAAGCAACAAACAAAAAACTAGTGAAGAAGCACCAAGAGGTCCAATTGCAGCTGCAGGACCTCAACTTTGCAAAGTTGAATCAAACAACAACAAGCAGCATCGAATGAACCAACGAGCAAGCATCAACCAGTGAACCAATAATGCCGGTGAAGAACAATGTTGCCCAAATGCACTGCAGACAAGACTGTATCCAAAAATCGGAGGAAACTGTGTTGTAACAGGCCTGTTAAGTAAACATTTAAGGTTGTGAGGCCTATTAGGTAAACACTTAAGGCTGTCAAAACCGTCGAAGGGCCTCGCGTTGTGCAAAGATTTAAGAAAGAATGCAGTGTGGCAAGCCTGTTTACGTACGCAATAATGAAAATGCCTCTCTAAGTACACAATAATAAAGGAAAAATAAAAATAATAATAATAACAATAGTTTGAACAATGGAGACTATGCAAAAAAAAATTAATCAGAGGACAAAGTAATATGAAGTCAACTAATAAAAAAACTGACTATCCATGCTCAAAACTTTAGATATCTAAATATTTCAATATGAATAGTACAAATTCAAAAATACCATAGATGATAAAAACTTTGGATATGCCAACATATAAAACATTGGGAATAGCGAAGCTGGCAATAAGACCTCAAATCTATTATCCAATGAGATCATGACATATAAGGGTTTTTTTATTATATAAAAAATAATGTTTTTTGTTCTCTAGTTTGAACAATAGAGTTTATGCAAAAATTTGTAGTCAAACGACAAAATAATATAAAGTCAACGAATTATTGATCGCTATTAAACTTTGTATATCTAAACATTTCAATACGAATAGTACAAATTCAAAAAGACCGTAGGTGATAAAAACTTTGGATATGCCAACATATAAAACATTGGGAATAACGAAGCTGGCAATAAGACCTCAAATCTATTATCCAATGAGATCATGACATATAAGGGTTTTTTTATTATACAAAAAATAATATTTTTTGTTCTCTAGTTCGAACAATAGATATTATGCAAAAATTAGTAGTCAAACTACAAACTAATATAAAATCAACGAATTATCGATCACTATAGTCCCTCTACGCCTTCGACATGGACTAATAATATTTACATGCCATTAATATTTCATACCATATAAAGATATAACATGAGTATTTCCTACTATATGAAGGTATAAGGATAGAGGTAAATTAGTATTTGTTTGTTTACATGATGAATATTTCTATTGCATTTTGATAGTATGTTTTCAGGGGCTACCTTGGAACGCTCGTAGTGGGTGATTGCTATTAAGAGAAAATAACTTTAAAAAAAAATACACTTTAAGTAATTATCAGATTTTCATGTATTGATTACTCTCACTTATATATGATATTTAAATAACTATCATGTATTGATTACTCTCACTTATATATGATATTTAAATAATTATCATGTATTGATTGCTCAAGAAAAAATAACTTTAAAAAAAATTAAATTTTAAATAATTATGGGATAATTTTATATTAGTTTTATATGTGTGAGGTTTATATTATTTGAAAGTGATAAATTTGATTGACAATTATCATCAAAACATAAATCCTCTATCGTATCAAAAACTAATCATCGATTTCTCATGGTAGGAATTATTTAAAGTGTTTGAAGTTATGAAAAAAATTAATAAAGTGTAAATTTTAAATTTGTAAATGAAAAGAGCATTTAATTAACGCGACAAAATCGATACAAAGTTTCAAACCTCGTAAGTTTGGAGAAGGAGATTATCTAGAGAAACATTAAAGCGACCTAAGTTGTCGTGGTGAGATGGAAAAAAATGTGTATATATTTTGTATCTAATTAAAGAGAATAATAATAGTGGCTATCTCACTCCATGGAATTGTCAATTTTATGATCACTTTTGATAGGGAAGAGGTCGTATGAAAAATGTATACAATTCACATTCTTTGATGTTCTATAAAATGATTTTTTTCTTTTGTTTTATGGGTATTTGATATGTGGATATAAAATCTACACGTCAATACTTGAACCTGTTAAACTGATTTTCCATTCATAGTGTACCTGTCATAAATTCTAGATACTTAGTTTAGTATAGATATAGTGTATAACTTATCTAGGTTGAGCACTGATAGGGGTTGGATAGGAGTTTGTTGGAGGAGTAAATATAACAGTAAACAAAACTTAATTAGACTCTCACGTAGGTAGAATAATACATTTTCCATGTAATAAAGGCCGATATTAATAAATAAGGCCTAGTAATAAGGTAAACAAGTCAAATGTAAGAAGACCTAATAGAAGCTTCCGCTTCTAGAAAGATGTTTCTCTAGATTGTTCTTTTGGTAGATAGATTTAGTATAAATAGGAGTCGATGGCATGAAAAGTTTTGTCTTGAGAATTATTGTAATAGAGCGCTGCTCTATTGGAGGTTGCCCCCTGAAGAGGCAAGTGATCACTGCTCTTGTTTCAATAAAGGTATCATTTTGGTATGTTATTCTCTATATTCTGTTGTTCCTTTGGTAATTTATGTGATATTCATGTTTTTGCTCAATATAACATAACCAGGTGCATAACAGGTGGTATCAGAGCACTTTCCTGGGCATGAATTGTGGGTTAATTTTTTCCAGGGTAGAGATGTGTTCTGATGTCTTTAAACTACAATGATTTGTCATTCACTGCATAAATCTGCGTTTAGGGAAGCATAAATGCAAGAAATACAAGAGGTTTTTAAGCTCACATTGTTGGACACCCTTGTAACCCATGTTGGTACCCCTTCGAGAGGTAGCACATTAGAAATCACCTGTATACAGACTTACCTAGGTATCTTGAGCCCCGTTATAGATCAAACGATCGACCACCTGATTAATATAGTGCCACCGAGAACAACACTCCGGAAGATACTCTCTAATACCTGGGTAATTAGGTAGTATGACTAAGGATACGACCTAGCCTCTTTAGTTGGTGCCCTGAGATATTGGGTCGAGTACTATTGTTCGACCTTGCACGTATATTAGAGAGTTATAACATAGGGCAAACCCTTGTCTGTAGGAACCTGAACACCCTAAACCTTGGGACAAAAGAAAAATAGAAAAGGAATAGATAAGGTCTATTGTTGTGCAACCTTGCCTCCTACATCCTGGTTACGAAATTACTACACATTTCTTTATGTTAAGAATTTGGGCATTTCTCCACTGCAATATTATTCAAATCGGAGTATAACTCCATAGGAGTAAAAAAAAATTTGGGGCCTGCCCACACCCTTATTTGAGAGCTATCCCATTGGATTCCCCTTTTCGCCCTGATCGTCATCACACCCTTCATATGTAACCCATTTTCTATGCAGACCCACCCAAGCCCCCTTCCTGTGCCCCCCTTTCACCATGGTCCACACTCGTAGCCAAGACGTTGAATCATGCTTCAATACCTTGTCATATGATCTCTCCATGACCCAGAAGGAATTGCGACAAATCAATGTCATTATTTCCACCATCAATTCCTCCATGCATTCCACCATAGACACTGAAATGGAAGCCTTGAAACAAAACATGACAAAGGACCTCTCTGCCCACATGTAAAGTCAGCTTGAATCCTTTGTAGTCCAGCTCTTCACCAAATTGAATATTGCTCGAGGCCTTCCCTCACCTGACCAACCTTTGCACCCGAAAGGTGATACGTCCTCCACTTCCCAAAATTTTTAGTTCAATCACTTTCAGCGTGACCTGCACCTTCCTAGAGTGGATGTGAACAAATTTGATGGCTCAGATCCCATGGATTGGGTCACCCAAATGGAACACTACTTCTCTTTGCATGATATTACCGATGAGTTGGACAAACTCTGTTATGGTGTACTCCATTTGGATCTTGAACGCTGACAATGGTGGTAGTGGCGTAAAAAGGCACACCAAGGGTATATGGCTTGGACACAGTTTGTTGCAGAGCTTTATGATCACTTTGACACTAACACCCATCATTTAGGTCGTTTGACCAAGTTGAAACAAACTGGCCCAATGGAAGATTTTATAGTTGCCTTTGAGTAATTGGCTTTCAGAACGAAGGGCATGATGGATGCTTTTTTTAGGGAATGATTTATCAGTGGAATTAAGGATGAAATATGTGCCCATGTCCTCATTGCTCGCCCCCAAACTAGGTTGGAAGCTACTAAAAGGGCCAAGGAAGCACACCAAGTAGTCTCATCTCAAACCAGAAAAACACCATTTATTCCTTACCCTAAACCCACCCTTCTCGCCCCTCCTGCCACTTTTCTCAAGATCCAGAAATTGACTCAGGCCAAAATGGTTGAACACTAACTTAAGGGTCTTTGTTATAATTGTGATGAAAAGCATTTTTCGGGGCACAAGTGTAAGGAACATAAGTTTTTTATGGTTATGTCTGAGGATGTTTTTGAAGAAGAGACAGATGTTTCCCTTGTAACCGAGCTACCCCCACCAACTGATCTTAATCGACCCTCTGATCCATAGGAAGTTGAACCACTGATTTCCATGAATTCACTCACTAGTTTCTTCGCTCCCAAACCCTCAATTTAATTGGCTACATTAGGAACCAAAAAGTCATCATTCTATTTGACAATAACAACACCCATAATTTTATTCATCGCCGCATTGTCCAAGAAGTCAATTGCTATATCCGTCCAGTTAATAATTTCCAAATCATGATTGCCAATGGGGGTTCCATGATATGTTGAGGGTGTTGTGAAAATGTGCACCTACAAATTGGTCAATACCACCTGAAATATCATATGTTCGCTATTGCCATAGGTGGTTGTGACATTGTACTTGGTGTTGAATGGTTACACACTCTCAACCCTATGACCATGGATTTCCAAAAATTAACCATACAATTCCAACCAGAGGGCCAACAACTTAAGTTCCAAGGCATCACAGAAGGGTCACCAGAGATCATCAGTTACCACTGAATGGAGAAGATTGTTACAATTCGGTGTCATCCGCCCCAGTACCAGCCCCTATTCTTCTCTAGTAGTCATGGTACTCAAGAAAGAAGGTACTTGGTGCATGTATCCTGATTTACGTTCCCTCAACAAACTCACAATCAAAGACAAATTTCCCATTCATGTCATTGATGACCGTTTGGCTGAATTGAGTGGTGCTCAATATTTTACCAAACTTGATCTTCGCTCTGGCTACCACCAGATTTGTATGAAAGAAGAAGACATTCCCAACACTACATTCAAAACTCATGAGGATCACTATGAGTTCTTGGTTATGCCATTTGCCCTCTGTAATTCTCCCTCCACTTTTCAAAGTCTCATGAATCATGTCTTATGTCCTTTCCTCCATCATTTTGTCTTGGTTTTATTTGATGATATTCTCATCTATAGAAAAAATTGGCAAGCCCATCTTACCCATGTGGATCAAGTTCTATAACTACTATCACAACACAGACTTTTTCTTAAGCAGTCTAAATGTGCTTTTGGAGCCTTTGAAGTTGAGTACCCGGGACATATTGTTGGTAAGGATGGTGTTAGGGTGGATCTGAAGAAAATTCAAGCTATGCAGGATTGGTCATGCCCAAAAAATATTAAAAGTATGTGTAGGTTCATGGGTTTGACAAGCTATTATTGCAAGTTTGTTCATAATTATGGAAAAATCACAGCTTCCCTCATAGTGCTTCTTAAAAAAATGCTTTCAGTTGGACTCCAGTAGCCGACCATGTAATACCCCAAGGCCGAGCCCCTACTACGTTGTAATGATGTTTAATTAAGTTTATAGGCTGGTGAGTCAAGTATTTATAAGTTGGGAGGCTTATATGTTTATTAGACCGGAGAGCCTAGATGTTAAGGCCAAAGAGCCTATTTTTGTATATGTAATTATGCATATTATTAATAAAAATACATCGCTGCGTGTAGACCAACCACGAAGAAAGAGTTATGGGGGACTAAGCTAAACTACGAAGGGAAAGGGAAGTGGGACGAGAGGCTAGGAAAAAAGGGCTAAGCTTGAGGGCTTAACCCAAAAGAATATTATAATATATTCCTAAAAGACTAATTTTGGGAAATAAACCATGTTATCCTAAGTTCATTTGGGGAGAGGAATGAAACTCCAAGTGGAGAGGAATGAGCTCCTGGAGATCCAAGTGTCATCTAGGACACATGCATATTTATGTGGGAAATTCCATCGTTGTGGGGGGTTCTCTCACCATTCTCGTGTGACTGACCATTCTTGCAATCCCTTACCCCATTCCCTCACGCACTGAGCAAGAACACAGTCAGCCTATTTCTGCCATTGTTGAACCCTCTGCCACCGTGAACCTCTGTAATTTGTTGAGCCATCCCTTGCCTTTCCCGATTTTTCTACTGTGGTTACCTAGTTGACTTAAGAGCTGGACAAAAGTAGTAGGTTGTCAGGCTTGTAGTTTGAAGAGGCGGGTTTTCAAGCCCTTGGGTTGAAGAAGGAGGTTGTCAAGCCCACGAGGAACTCTCTCTAGGTGAGAGATATTGATGGGGAAGTGATTTCTCCTGGAGGGAGTCCAGCAGCAGCTACAAAGCTCTGAGAATTCCTGATCTGGCCTGTTACTCAAGACCTGGAAGGGAAGTGGAGAAGTCGATGGACTGTGGAACAATGAAGGTGTATATTCCTGGGGTGGGACATGCATGTGGGGAATGAGATTCTGTGAGCGGTGGGCGTAAGTAGGCTCCTTGGAAGGAATCCGTCTTGTTGCATTGTGTAGTTTTTCGTAGTCCTAGCCTAGGATTTCCTTTACCCTGGGTTGATTTTAGTCCCAGCTCGAGGGTGACCCAGTGCTGATAGCTTTGAGCAATGTGGTCAAAGGCTGGGAGGTTTGTGGAAGGTCTACATAGAGTCAGTGGTCTTCTCATAAGAAGATAAGTACCAATTCTATGCTAATTGTATGTTGTGTATCTTGTACATGTGTTATAATGTGATCAGAATTGCATGCACATGTTACAATCTGGTTTCAAAGCAGTTTGGTTTTGAAGTACTGGCGTGTCCACGACCAGGGTGGCCGGAAGACATTACAGACCATTCCTTCCCAGCTTTAAAAGTGGCTATGTGCATTACTCATGTTCTGGCTCTCCCTGACTTCAACAAGACCTTTGTACTGGAATGTGATGCCTTAGGGAAAGGCATTGTGGTTGTCTTCATGCAAGATGGTTGACCTTTGGATTTCACCAGCAAACAATTATCTAAGTGCCATCTGGGCCAATCCACCTATGAAAAGGAAATGTTATCTCTTTTGCATGTTGTAGATCTCTAACGTCCTTGTCTCTTGGGGAAATGCTTCTAAATTAAAATTGATCATCAAAGCCTCAAGTATTTTCTGTAACAACGAATTTCTTCCCCGGAGAAATAAAAATGGGTAACCAAGCTGTTTGGATATGATTACGAGATCATCTACAAAAAAGGAAAATAAATGTGGTGGTTGATGCCCTTTCCAGGAAATATGAAGAATATGGGTCCCTTTTTTCCCTCTCTTTCATTGTCGCAGACTGGCTTCAAGAGGTTTTTTAGGAATGGTTACAAGACCCCAAACTTTCTAGACTGATCCAAACACTGCATCAGAATCCGCTAGCTTCTCCAAGGTACTCATGGCACCATGACGAGCTTCGTTATAAAGGTCGCCTATATTTAAGCAAACAATTGAACCTTAAATCCACCGTGCTCTCTGAGTTTCATGCTTCACCTACAACGAGACATTTTGGTTTTACCAAAACCTATTAACGGGTCAAATGCTCTTTTTTCTTAGACGGTATCAAACATGACGTCCACACCTTTGTGGTTGAATGTGATACATGTCAATGCAATAAGAGTGAGACAGTCAAAGCTCCATGCACACTCCAACCGCTTTCGATTCCACCTACTATTTGGACATATATTTCCATGGACTTCATCATTGGCTTACCCAAATCAGACAATAAGTCGGTCATCATGGTAGTAATGTATCGTCTTTCCAAATATGCTCATTTCTGTGCTCTTCAACACCCATTCAGAACATCCACCATGGATCAATTTTTTATGGATAATATCTTCAAACTCCATGGCATGCCTCATTCTATTGTTTTTGACCATGATCCAACTTTTACCAGCACTTTTTGGCACGAATTGTTTCAACTCCAGGGAACCCAATTGCATCTCAACACGATACATCATCCTCAGACTGATGGACAAATTGAAGTGGTCAACAAGTGTTTGGAAACCTATTTGACGTGTTTTGCGTTCGAAAAACAAAATCAGTGGGTTCAATGGTTACCCCTCGTTGAATGGTGGTACAACACCTCTTACCATACCACCACTCACATGACTCCTTTTGAAGTATTCTATGGAAAAAAACCACCCTCAGTTATAGCATACATGCTCGGTGTCTCCAAGGTTCAACAGGTGGATCAAAATCTTACAGTTTGCATGGCCACTATCCATACTCTCAAAGAAAATTTGGTAATGGCTCAAAATCAAATGAAACAACAAGTAGATCAAGGTCATTATGAACATGAATTTGTTGAAGGGGAACAAGTGTTTCTTTATCTGCATCCTTATAAGCAGACTTCACTCAAAGCCTGACACTGTCAGAAAGCCACCCCCAAATTTTATGGTCCTTATTGTATTCTCAAGAGAGTGGGGCCAGTGGCCTACTAGTTAGAGTTTCCCAGTGACTCTAAGCTATGTAATGTTTTTCATGTTTCCTGCTTAAAGAAAGTTCTTAGCACTAGGTTCCAAACTCATACCAGTCTACCTGAGTTGGATGAAGAAGGTTACATTTTTTCGCAGCCACAAGTAGTCTTGGACCAGCGTGAGCGTCGTCTACGCCAATGCATTATCAAGGAATTTTTAGTTCAGTGGAAGGACACACAGCCAGAAGATGCCACTTAGGATCCAACTACCAGTTTGCAACAATTTCCTCATCTCAGGCCTCGAGGACAAGGTTGTTTTTAAGGGGGAGGGCATGTGAGGGACCTAACCTCCCTAACCCCTCACGTAGGTATAATAATATATTTTTCATGTAATAAAGGTTGATATTAATGAGTAAGACCTAGTAATAAGGTGAACAAGTCAAATGTAAGAAGACCTAATAGAAGCTTTCACTTCTAGAATGTGTTTGAAAATTGGTTGTCATTGATGTCAACCCTAGAACAAGCCCCGAAGCAAGTCCAGAAGCCTCTATAAGTAATGAGTTTACTTGGAGGAGTCTCCAAAGTGGCCCCCTTATGACGTAGCTCTAATCATGGCCCTCACGAGAAGATGCTTTGAAGAAGATTACAAGAATCCCTAGTCGTCAAGAAAAGAAGCTCCATTATATGGTCAAGAAGTCCCAAACATATCGTTAAGAATCACTGAAGGTAAGGTCAAGAAGCCCCGTAGTTGATGAATGCAAAACCTCCATATATTAATAGTCCTCATCAAGACATTTCCAATGGTAGGTGGCATGCCATGTGGTTCCTTATAGTTGAGGAGATATGTCCTCTTGAAGATGATCATGTGAATTTTCCCCATTGCCTAAAGTCGGCCCCATTTGGAATAATCATTAAAAAAATCAAATTGAATTTATTGGGTCAAGTCGGCCCTAAAAAGAGGGCACCATATCTAGTATAAATAAGGCGCCTAGGAGCACATTTGAATCGTCAACTCAAGCACTTCTGATATGAGGCAAATAAAGAATTATTAGGAGAAAATCTCAGCAAGGATTAAGGTTGTTCTAGTGCAAGTTTGGGGTATCTCTAAGGCAAGTTTTGAAGATCTATTTTGGGCGAATTTCAGGAGTCTGTGGGCAATGTTTAAAGTATGTTCTAAGGCATATTTCATGTGTACAAAGTGAGTTTTTCTGATAAGTTTTTATGAATTTTTTAAGTTTGTTCCAAATCTATTTTGAGGCCTATTCTGAGGAAAATATAAGACCAAATCTAAGGCGATTTTTTAGGCAAGTCAAGTTTGTTTTGAGACGAATTTTTGAGGGAAGTCAATCCTATTATGAGGCAAGTTTAAAACCAGACTTAAGGCGAAAATGAGGAGTGTTTGGGACAATTTTTGTGCAAGTCTTAAAGTGGGAGTTTTAGGAGATTTTGGCATGAAATTAAGGTTAGTTTCCAGCACAAGTTTTGAAGGTATTCAAGGGTAGTTCAGGCTTGTTTTAAGTGCAGATTTCAGAAGTAGAAAGGCCAAGTTTCAGAGGAGTCATGGGCACAAGGTTAAGAGGTTTATTATAACCAGTTTTGGAGCAGCTAAAGTGAAGCTTCAAATCTATTGAGTGAAGACCATTGAAGTGATCTTGGCCAATTGTTGAAGGATTATTTCAGATCAGAATATAACTCAACAAGAGAGCATACTGAAGACATGATCTCAGTGAATATGAGGAAGGTATTGTGACCAAGTTGAAGGACAATTCTTATGTAAGACAACACATGAAAAGTATTGATCAAGGGTGATAGAGTCTACTCTTTACAACTATGGAGGCAAGGGTTTACCTTTCAAAATCCATCAAAGTGTGATCAGTTCAAAGATGTATTCTAGTAATCTTTTGTAAATCTTATTTTGAGAATAATTTTTGAAAGAAGGGTGGTTGGGTGGTGCTCGAGAAGATTGGTGTCTTCAGTTTATAGGTTGGTGCTCACAAGGGGGTTGGTGCCTCCTTCCAGTTGGTTCTGGAGAATCTTGGAAGTTGGTGCTTCCGATGGATGTAATCTTCTAATATATTAAAAAACATTTTGTGGTTTTCTCCCATTTGGGTTTTCACGTAAAATCTGTGTGCACTGTGTATCTATGGTTTGTTTCAATATATGATATCTTGAATGAAATATTAAGTAGAAAAAGTTATAAATTGCTTATATTGATTCACCCCCCCTCTCGGTATCCTTGAATATACCAACAAAAATATCTTCCTCTAGATTGTTCTTTTGGTAGATGGATTTAGTATAAATAGGAGTCAAAGGCATGAGAAGTTTTGTCTTGAGAATTATTGTAATAGAGTGCTGCTCTGCTGGAGGTTTCCCCCTCGAAGAGGCAAGTGAAGATTTCTCTTGTTTCAATAAATGTATCATTTTGGTGTGTTATTCTCTATATTATATTGTTCCTTTGGTAATTTATGTGATATTCTTGTTTCTGCTCAATATAACATAACCAGGTAACACAATCTGCATACAATGTTAATGGTTAATTGAATATCCAACTAGATCACATTTGAACCATATATAGAAGAAAAGTGTGGGTCCATCATTCCTTAGCACACAAAAATTCTCTTCCTCCAATATGAAACTATACCTTTAGGCATGCGGCTTAGTCAGGTATATAATTCTGGAACTAAGGTATTTTTGTAAAATTTGACACTCATGAATCTGCATAAAACATAAAATGACGGGCATGAAAAATGAATGACCGTCATCAAATTTTCACTTGACGGGCGAGGTAATTTTGAAATTCCAAGCCTGCACATCATAATCGTTCACTAATGCATAGAAAAAAAGAATCTGAAAGTGATCACATGTGCCTCCACACAAAACCTCAAAGGGGAATATGATTCAGTCATGTGTAGAAAAAGAGAAATCCAAAAGCGATCACATGTGCATCTACACAAAATCTCAAAACAGAATGCGATATTGTATTGATAGAATGAGATGTGAAAGACACTCAAGATTTATAGAGACCTACTCATTAGGCGAACTAATTAAAACTTACAACAAATTTCTATATTCAAGATCATCGATTTCCGGTCACATGTGAGGACATAGTCGTTCAGGGCGTCCTCCTTCCCATCCCATTAATCATAAATGTCATCCCGTAAATATCATAGTAGCATTGATATATAGGACAAGACTTTAGTTTTACTTAGAATAATTTTTAGTGACTTGAGTAAAATATTCTAGAACGTTCCCTTTACTTGTGCTAAAGTTTTGAAACCATCCTTAGATAGGACGCATCAACATGTGTTTTTTAATGGTATTAGTATTCAATCACAACACTCTTTGGCTTAGGTTTAGATCCAAAAACCTTTACCCTATGTCTTGACCCTTTTCATCAACTTGTCTCTACAACTAATGGAATTTTTTCTAACTTGCATAGATTTCCCACACGTAATCAGATGAACTGGCGCCACGTGACTACCTAAAGCCCCCTTAGTGAAGGAGAAAACTCCCCCTACTCGTGAACAATCATTTCTTATTATGCGGAGAGGGAGTCGACTAGGTCCAACAATCGATTTCCCATAATTTTCTTTATGTTTTTATGGCTTTATTGTTGTCTTTGAATTCGAGGCTTCCATTGTTTATATTATGTTTTTGTATTGAGCCAGAAATTGTATGTCATGTTTTTGTAATGAGCCAAAAATCTATAAACATTTTAGCCCATATATTATTTGTCATAGTTTTATAGAATTATCTAGCAATTGTAATCAACTTATTGTTTATATCGTGTTTATTTCATAGTTACCAAGTTCGAATTCGAATTCCATACAAAACTAAAAAAGTTTAAGTGAAGATTTTTCAATTTGAAAAAAACTCGCCATACAATTGTGAGATATCTTTCATATTCAAAATGTTATGCACAACCCATCATATTTTACTTCATTTAGAAGCTTTTAAGACAAGCAATCTCCAAAAACAAGGAGGTTCCTAAGATATTATTTTTCTTTTAGTTGTAGGTCAAATATAAAACTATCAAAACAATGTGAATTAATATATAAATTGGACTTTTAAAAGATTTTTTTCTATTAATTCTCAATTTCATTCATGAATTAAATGATTTTGCATGTAGAGTTAGCATTAATGAATTAAGTGATTTAGCATTTAGAATTGTATGTTTTTTGTAATTCTATTGGCTTTCCCATATCTGCCACAATGCGACACATGCCCTATTTAGTTTCTAATACAGGTCATGGCATTCCTGGTATAAAGATTAGTGTTCCTAGAATGGAGATTAGTTATACACACTGATTTGAAAGGAGAAATCCTGATCTTTGGTCCACATATGACCTTCCCCACTAGAGTTTGCTTGTTGCCTCCTTCCTATCGAGTGCTTTCATAATAGTTTGCATCTATGAATAACTCTTGTTAGAGAATCATTCGTTCTATCTATCTATCTCAAGTGATACCTCATGGCCATCTATTGTGGTCCCTTTACTAACGAATTGAATCAAATTTAATTAATAATTCGATCGAACCAAATGAATTAGCAAATTTATTTCATCGATTCCGTCAAATTTGATAACTATGGTTTCTTTATTGAACCAAAGATTATATATCATGTTTTTTAATGAGTCGGAAATCTATTAACATTTAAGCCCATATATTATTTGTCATAGTTTTAAAAAACTATCTAACAATTCTAATCAACTTATGTGTACAATCGCATTACATGCAACATTAAAACACACTTCAAATAAAAAACATCAAAATTATATATATAATACAAATTCTCTTGCGGTTCTCTTAGAAAAAAACAAACAAACAAAACCATAAGGATTTTAATACATTAATGTACCTCCTACTATAATTCCTTTGAATATTTAATGTTGACAACATAGACCAGGCGATAGGCTAGAGCTCCAAATGTCCATGCCAATTTTTTTTTTTTCATTTTTATCTCTCTTGCTTTTGTACTTTTGTGGAACGAAAAGAAATAATGCTAGAATCGAATGGAAGTGCAAAACTATCCACAATTATGTCCATATGAGATTTTAACCATGTAATGATTAATGAAGCACACTACTAATAGAAATTCAATGTATGTTCTTTGAGAAAATGAGAATTAAAATAGAGCGAGTTCTTTCAAGTTTCTTTAGTTTATTTAATCTTAACATTGAAAAAAGAACTGAGTGTATGTTGATTGAATGGTTAATGAAGCACACATTGAATAGAAATTAAGTGTATGTTATTCAAGGAAATAAAAAGTTAAATGAGGTGTGCTTTCTTAAGTTTCTTTCATTTATTTTTTGTTAATGTTGAAAGAATAATTCAATATATTGTTTATTGAATGATAAATGAAGTACAAAGTGAATAGAAATTAAGTGTATGTTCTTTGACCACAAATTAAATAATGTAGCATTTATCTGTGTTCATTGGATTTTGTGCAGTATGTGGAAAAACGCTCTTCCTTACTTCTCCAATGTTGGTGAAGCCACAACCACCATACAACGTTACACGTGATTAATACTAAGCATCCTAAGCCCAAATCGAGATTGTTTATGATCCATAGGCAAGAGTAGAAGATGAAGTGTAGTGGGGCTACACTGAAATGTATTCATATCTATTCCTACTATCGATACACTCAACACAATTTTCTATCACAAGAGAGCATGGTTGAGTCACTTCTCAAATAGTGCTCACACGAAAGAGGAAGATGTTGAGATCCATGATCGGCTATGTTCTCCAGATGCGTCACCATTCCAAGGACAAAGTTCTTAGGAGGGCAAAGATTTTTCACTGGTGGAGGCTTCACCAAATGCACGTAGTGAATACGAGAAGTGAATGGATGTAGATGGAGATAAATTATGAGGGAAACAATGAAGCTGGAAGGAAGCACAAAGTGTATTTATGTTAAGGGCAACAAGCATGTAGAGACATATTATTGATCAAGCAAGTGATAGCACGAGAGCACATAGAGGGTGTTGTGGGAGCAAGTAAAAACACCAAGTGGATTTATGTTAAGGGAAACATGCATGCAAAGACATCTCTTTGATCAAGTAGGTGGTGGTAGTAGGAAAAGATCAAGTGGGTGATCAAGCAACTTGTGGTTTAGTGCATGTCTTCCAACCAGCTAGTCATTTAATTTATAATTGTAAATGTCATTTAATTTATAATTATAAATTAGTTTTCTCTCTTGCAAATAATATGAGAAATATTGAACATACACCAAACCCAATTATGTCTCATCACAATGTGTAAACCAATAAAAAATTAAACACTATAAATTAAAATACTCTACAAATAAATTTTGTTTTTCTACACATTCAAATAAATATAAAGTTTTTCCAAAACATTAAAATATCATCCATCAAAAAAAATCCAAATTAAAATAAAAATATTCTACAAATAAATTTTATTTTCAATATATTCAAATAAATATATATATATTTTCAGAATATTTATATATCAAATTCACCACACATTCAAATTTACCAAACATTCAAAGTGAAAAGCGTTTTTACCTAAAGCTAAAACTATAGTCCCTAGCAGTGCACGACTAAAAACTCTATATATAATTTAACATAGATAATGTCCAAGGAACATTAGCTTTAACCAATTTACACCATCTAACTATGCTGAAAAGCAGCCACCAAACTAAATTTTCTTGGTTTTCTCTCTCTTTACCCTTACATTTACTTGAAGGTTTTTTTAAACACAGATTTAAGACTCATGTTGAAATGGAACCCTAGATAAAGTCAAATCTTGGCTATACATCCTTACAGAAACCAAAACAACACACTCACTATATCCCTAGTGAATCACGGAACCCTAACGGTTACATTGAATTGGAGAGCGGTGGAGACGTTATGTACGGTGGCGTAGCCAAGTGCAAACCTGAACTTGCCGGTGCCTCCCACGACGGACACCTCCCGCTGGTCCATGAACATCCTGTTGCCTCCCTGTATGGAGAGAGTGCTGCCGCTGTACTCGCCGGGCCACTCCAAGATGGCGGTAAACGCCAGCAGTGAATCGGGGCTCGTGAGGATGGCGAGAGAGTCGGACAAATACATTCCCTGCGCTCTGCCCACGAGAGTCGAGTCGGGCGACGGAGTTCGAGTGAGGGCGTCGTCGATGACCACCATGGCTCCGAATCCCGGCTTTATGGAGCTCCCTGCGCCCACCTGCACCGCCGTTCTGTTACTGCCCGCCACCACGTCGTGCATATAGAACACCATATTTATTTCTTTTTCGCTTCTCGCCGCCATTGCTATGCACAGTATGAATGCCATCGACCAAACCGCCTCTTTCGCCATCTTCTCTTTTCTGTATGTGGATTCCTCGTGGGTTTATATAGTGAATTCTGATAGTAGTCGATGAACTACCAGGTTTACAGTTGAACAACCCACGGTAAGCGTCTCTGTGTTTTTGTTTACGCCTCGTATCGGCCAACCAACGCTATGCCTTGGTATCGACGGCCACCCATCGCCCACACCAACGTGACGAAAACCCTTTCTTTGAAGTTTGCGTGGATTCGAAAGTTCTTCTCGGTGTTAACGGGGAATGGGATTGGTGAAACGGAAATAAGCGTATTAACGTTGAAAACAGAACGGGTAATGTGATTATTGAAGCAGTAGTCTAAACGTTCTATTAGTTGTTTTGGGTAATTTTTTTGTCCGAAATCTGATGATGAATGATTGAATCTGTAGATTTGAGTGGTTAAGTTTGTATAATTCGAGTGCATGTTAAGTTTTTCATCATGCTGAATCCATTTATGCATTCAGAAATACAATTTAAACAACAGAAAATAACTATTTTGTCCAAATTTACATCACCGATTCAAGTGAAAAAACCCTAAATGTAGAACGTTTAACCAAAACCATTTGTGAAAGGGAAAGAAAGCCTTTATGACAATTCATTCCAAAAAATAATACAGCCTAGTAAAAAAAGACAATAGAGGGAGCTCATAATCCTTATGAGTTGAACATGTCACTATGAAATAATCCTTATGAATTGAACATGTCACTTGTTGTTTGTGGGATTTAAACTCTATTTTAAGTGGAGAGGATAATGGATAACACTATTATTCTTTTTAGTCACTCAAACTAACCATAACAATTAATTTTTTTCAACTACTCAAATTAAATCTAATTGAATTTTTTTTATAATAACTTATATATTTTTGAAAATTTTTAAATAAAAAACAAAATTATGTCTACAAATTATACAAATTATTATATGCATTTAAAAATTTAAAACATATTTCAAAAAAATAATACTATATATCATTTCAATCTATCGTGAGATCGAAATTTATTGAAATGCTCAAAATGAAAACAAAAAACAGGTTAGATGAAAACAAATTTTAACTATAACTTAATCATCTTCAATATAAAGATAAGTATAAGTGTAGTACCAATGATACAATTTAGAATAAAATTATTTTTATTAATAAAATTTAAATATACTTGAAATACATTATGTAAAATTTATTTATAATTATGAATATTTCTACAAGTTACTACTTTAGAATCAACAATACAAATACAAGATTGTCAATTGTCCATATTCTTATTATGCATATATAAAAAACTACAATAATATTGTGTATGAGATGCGCATAATATATATAGTAAGAGTAATCTATTTTTAAGGTTACAATTATATATATATTTGATATTATGATAATAAAAAAATTTAAGTTTTAAAAAATAAATAAAAAATGACAATAGTATATATATAAGTGAGCCTAATGGTTAATAAAATGTGTTTTCTCTTAAAAGGTTACAAGTTCAAATATAGAGGAAGTATATCTGGGTAAACTTTATTAATCTAATCACTCCCTAAACCTAAAAAGTCTCATACACCAATAATATTTCGATATTATAATAATAATATAAATAAATAAACTTTATAAAAATAATAATTTGAAGAAATGATTTTAAAATTTAATAAATTTATTAAATATGAAAATAAAATTCTCCCACTAAAAAACAATTTATTAATTTCTCACATTTTAATTTCATTAAATATCACAGTTTACATCCAATAAAAATTCATATTATACATCTTGAAACTAAAAAAATTAAGTCATCTCGATTAAAAAAAAAAAGTTAAAACAACCCACCATATATCATTTTTAAGATTATATCCTTAAAAAAATTAAGTCATCTCCATTAAAAAAAAAGTAAAACAACCCACCATATATCATTTTTAAGATTATATCCTTAATGTTGGAGTAAATTCAATTGGACACAATGTTAATCTGTCACTCTAAAGAGCATTATTTACACCACACTAATAAATCCAATTTTATGACTTAGTGATGTGATATAAGGCTGTTATGAAGTTCTTAGAAACATTCACGCATTCTTAATCCTACAGAGTAGGTATTCATTGAATCACCACAGACACTTGCCACCTCACATTTTTTAAGAATGCATGCAAGTTCTTGGGAAAGAGTG
>JASDQU010375279.1:131602-146339 GCA_032191745.1 Picea mariana
AAATGATCATTTTCCTTTTCTTGATTCCATGTATCTTTATCTATCACATTGTTTCACTTTCTTCTTGTTGTTTCTAGCAACATTGACATTAGTGTGACTATACTTTGCAAATATTTTGAGCATGCCCCATAGCTCTATTTCCCTCTATCTCATCTCAACCCCAAGATCAAGGACACATATCCTTTGTAGCATTAATGCTTAGAACAACATTTTTGAAGTTGAGTGGGATTCTTAACAAAAGCTAGGGAAAAGGTCAAACAATTTTTATTATCATCAAACATACCCATTAGGGATTACGTTGTAACATCCCACTCTTTCATGCATTTTCACATGGTTTGAGAGATAAAGTGAACAATAAATATCCTCAATAAAATAACATACTTAGTGATCTTGATGAGTAATTTCCTTTAGTTTTGTGTTTATATGGATTTTGGGAAGCTCCAAATCATAAACATCTTAACCTAAACAATAAACAATGGATGCAGGCATGCTAGATTGTCATATTGCTAGAGGCCTATAACACAAGTAGGGTCTCTTCATTACTTTTATAGTGCTTTGATATAATTATCACACTGCAACAAAGCCCTCGTGATCTACTACAACTTCTTCTTTGTTAATGAGATCTAGAATGAACATGACTCCCATGGTTTAAGTAGGAATGGGGTATGCTCAAAATATTAATATAAGATGGAGTGCTCATGCATCATATGGATACATAGATTATATCCTCTTTTATATGAGTTCATAAAAATCTTAGATTTTGTTATTGTGTCTAAGGTTTTATATTGTCATTTTTAACACTTTCAAATTCCTCCAAAGAAAAGTTGGCTCAATGGTTATGAATTATTATTATTATTAATACATATATAACCCATCAAAAAGTTATATTTGAAATTACAAAGTATGCTTAATATTGCTTTCTATTGAAATTTTAACTTATCTWTTTGATTGCTCATTCAATTTTAACATTTTAAATAATTGGAAGGCAATTTATTTTATTTAGAATATTTCTTTTGAAATGTGTACCTAGTTTACTCTAGTCAATTGTAGTACAACTGCTTTTTTGACTTCTCATCATGGACGAGTTGAATGACTATATACACTTCAACTTTAAATTAAGAGTATCCCTTCAAATTTGATCACTAATTGACCCTAGTGTGTTAAGCAATAGTGTGTTAAGCATGGGTTTGACATGCGAAACAAGGAATTGGACTATAGTGCAAAGTTGACTCACGATGGGTTGTTGTGGACTCGTGGTGCATTCTATTATAGAATGGGCAACAATAAATATACGTTGTTGAGAATAATGCACCCATGGTGTGTTGTATTCTAGAATGAGCAACAATCAATACACATTGTTGAGAATAATGCACCTTATTTGCTTTTGGAGGTAGATACCTTAGGTTGTAGCAAGGAAACCAAGGAGTATCCAAGCGTCTTGGACGATTGGAGAGTGAGAATATCAAGTTCGTACCAAGGCATGCTTCATGAGGATGTAGTGCGAGTGGTGCATTGTAACTCATCAATGACATCCCAGGTGAAGATGAGGCCACTAGACCAAGAACAAGGGTTGGATCAAAGATTAACCCCGATTTAGTATACATTGGTGTAATATCGGAAAGTGGGTTAGTTGTGACTTTATATTTAGTTGATAGGATTGAGAGGGGTTGTTGTCATTAATATATGATAATCAAATAAACTTAGAGGGGGATAGTTTTTTTTTAATTCTGAGTCAAGTTAAAAGGGGAATGTTTTTTGTTTTTTTAAACCGTAACTGAGAGATTTATATTAATAAAAAAAAAATTGTAGCAAGGTTGTAGAGCACTTACATCCAAGTCTGTTTCAAAATTGACATACAAAAGCTATATACCTTACTATGAATTAACATGTAGAAAAGTCTAATTATCTCTAAAGGTAAGATTTCCCAACACTTCTAAGTGGTATAGATTCTAAAAAAACCGCCTAGAATAGTGTGAACTTTAAAACATAATTACTTAACAAAATGCATGTCGACTGATCATTTCTTATATTGTTGCTTTGCCTTGATCCAAATATGGTTTTGCAAGTTCCATATTATCTACTAGCTAATGCACAATCTTATCTTCATGTGGTCCTCCAGAGTTGGAGTTTGCATACTACACTTGATTTGAGGCTATCGACGTTCATTAACCACAAGTTAAGTGGTTGCACTATTTTAATTGTTCTTTTAAGACACAATTAAACATGATTGTTATCTTCTTTCCTTGTACATTTAATAAACAAATGTACAAATTTAGTGTATACTTAAGCCTAGATTTGTGTTCGTGTCGTTGTGTTTTCTCTTATGGATGCTTATGTTGGGTTGTTCACATCTTGGCTACCAAACTCATATCAATTTGTATTAAAGCAAGTGATCATTGGATCATATCTATGATGAATATCTCACACTCATCCCCGTAGATCTCAATCATTCATGCTCCCATGATCAAGTTAACAACCATATTTTGGAGCATGTTACAATCAGCCTCCAAAACAATTGTTTGCCTCTTTAGCTGAACACAAGTGTTGATAATTATTGCCACTTGACTAACTTCCTATTGTTTATTTTCATGGATTTTCATGTGGTTGAGAAGATTGATGCTTTGTTTTCTTAAATAGACTCCTCATGGTTTTGTAACACCCTCCTAATCTCCTTCAGTTCCCTATAATCCATGATAATTCAATGACAATAAGGGTTCATAACGACTTGAAAGGGATTGAATCATTGAGCTACACAATTATTATGCAGAACTCTTCATGCCACCAAAGAAATTAAGCAGGACTTGAAGACTCCAAACTAGTAAGACCTGAACAAGTTCACAGAGTACAAATTGAAAAGTCTTATGCCCAAATATAACCCATAAACACCAATGGAACCCGATAAGTACTCAAAGCACAAATCCTTCCAGCTGCGAGACACATAGAGGGCATTGTTGCTTCCAATTGAAAAGTCGATAAGACTTTCCCGGGGTATAACTTGATTCAAATTGACACTGAATTAATTCCAAGAAATATAGTAATGTCCATAGAAAGATATTAAAACATTGATAGGGGGGCCCTTGAAGTAATCAAATTCAAGCAATACATACTCCTCTAGCCTAAAGGATGACAAAGGATGAGGTTCATTGATTTCCAAAGGCACTAAACCCTACTCCACTACTTTGGACCGATGAAACCTAGATAAATTCATAGGGATGGACAAATAAAAATCGTTTTCCCAAAAGGAGTCCATAGGAACCAACAAAACTGAAATTGATCTTAGAACCCAATACATTTTGTCCCATGGAATAGATAAATCTATATATTTCAATTGCGAAAGAAAAGAGATTGTCCCAAGACTTCACACTTACCAAATTTGCATTGATTTGTAATCGAGAAATAGAAAAGCATCAAGAATAAACCAATGAAACACTAATAAAGGATCCATTGGAGGATTCAAAGTCAGCTAGAAAAGACTCCCCTGAGCCAAAAGAAGAAATGGGAGAGGGATCATCAGGACTTGAAGACACTAAACCAAGCAAACAAGTTGTTGCCACTAAGAAAAAAAAACCTTACCAAGGTTACTTGGCCACCTTCATACTAGAGCCTCCATAGACACAACACAATCCAATAATCAATGGTCTTGTCACAAAAGGAGAAAGAACTAAACAGAAGGACATAAACATGCAAGTTCATGTGAATATATATGTGACATAGAGACTCTGGTCTTGTCTCATAACTCTCCCAACTATACGATCTTGATGTGATGCACCAAGCCATATGGTACCTTGTAGGTCTGCTACATGGCTTGGTCCCCGTGTTATTGAGATTATGTAATGGGAAACACCTTTTCATCACCATTAATGCTAATGACCCCCTCTTTTAGGAGGATGGAATTCTTAGCAAATCTATCTACAAGTTGATTATTCTCTCGAAACACTCGAAATAAATTGATGCTACTGAATTCGGATGCTTCCTTTTTGGCTTGATCTAACATGGAAACCAAAAGGTTATCACTTGTCGCTACATTGGAGACCATTTTTCCAATGATAAGCTTCAAATCTCCAACCATAATCAAAGATTCAATATTAGAGTCACTAGTTATTTTCAATCCTTGCATTAATGTGCAGACTTCTACTATGTTATTGGAGGATATTGCAAGGCCCCATGCAAATGACAATCCTAATGTTCCTCCACGACTCATGATAGCCCCTCCTGCACCCACCACCTTGGAAGTTTAAAGTGGAATGTTAAGTTAATATTTGTATCAATCAATAATATATCATAGGTGATATATGATGGCACATGGTTTTGTAGGCCACGATATTAACTTGTAAGGAATCCTATCTAAAGGTTATCCCACTGTATGGTTCTTGAAGTGGTCAACTTGGTTAGATTGGCCAAGGTAATAAATATATATTTGATTTGTTTTTCTCGGTTAAGGGTTTTTCATGGTAATAGTTGGTGTTCAGTTTGTGCTTGTTGTTTGTTATCCCTTGACCAAGCTTTGGGAGATCCTTGGTGAAGTTTGACCTATTTTGGGACGTCGACAGCCTGTCAAAGGAGGAGCGCAAGACAAAGCAGAGATCACGGGATCTTGGCCCCTTTTTGGGTCTTTTTTGGGATTTGGGATTATGTAACGGGTATGGGATGTCAGCCCATGGATTTACCCATGTTTAGGCCTATTTTGTAAAGTATAAATAGATGTCTAGGCAATGTAAGAAGAGAGAAGTTACGAATGGCTAAGTGTTAGATCTATGTGATTGAAGGATTGTAAGTGCTTTGTGCATACTGTGTGAGACTTGCAGAACTAAGTGCAAGTCATTGTAAGAGGCTGTGGAAGGCTGCGTGCTTAGATCCACTCGGGGAAGGAGTATCTAGCGAGCTGCGTAGATCTCTTGTCCTATGCGGAGTAGGGTTTTGAGACTATGTGCATGTAACCTATTGAAGAAGCTAATAAAGAAGAAGAGTTGGTGGATGTAACCCCAGAGTGGGGGTGAACCATGTATAAGATGTGTTTCTCTGCTTTGTGCAATGTGTTGATGTGTTTATGTCTTTATTTGCTAAGTGCTTTGATATAGATAGATAGATTTGTTTATGCTTTCTACTAATGATGTATATGGATGTTAGATCTGACTTATATGAATGTGCTAGTGCATGAATCTGTTAGATCTAGCCTACTTCACTATGATAAGTGCTTAGATACATCAGATCTAAATGAATGATGTGATGCTTTGTTTTATCTGCAGAGTAGATAGTGGTTAAATATTGATAAATTGTCAGTGCTAAGTGCTATGTTAAGTATTACAATCACAGATCTATTTCCCAGCTAAGGTTGTAGACACCTAAGTCCTGCAACCACCCTCGCCTCTACCTCAGGTGAGACTTCATCTGCTTCGCAGGTGTTGTTGAAAGGGCTGGTAGTTACGGTTTTGTTGGTGCATTGTTGTAGCATTGAACCCTGGGTCTTCCCCTGTGCCAACAAATGTTTCCGTTGCTGGGACGTGAAACTGTGATTGCTGGGAACTAAGGAAGAAGCTTTGTGCGAAGATCCGTCCTAAAATTGTGAAAGCTCTATGCGTAGATCTGTTTCCCTAGTGCACCGTACTCTACCTATTTTGTGAAGCTCTGTGCTAAAGAAAATAAGTCTTATCTAAAGAAAAGAGGTCAGATCTGAAGAAAAGAGGTAAGATCTGCAATCTCTATGCTCTGATAAAGGTAAGAATAATGAAAAGTTCTAGATCTGAAAGCTTTGTGCTCTGTATAAGTAAGATAAGTGGAAATTTTTGTTTCAAAAGTATGGATCTAGGTATGTTTGATAGATTCTGTCCTAGCTTGAAAACTAGGGCACTCATAGATGAAAGAAGGTTTGATATGCGTAGATCTAATAAGAATAGTGAAAGATATGTTATACCTATGCATAGAAAGAATGTTTGGACTAACAAGTGGATGCACGATCCTAGAAAGAAATGTTTGCAGGTTAGCTACTATGACCCTAGCACGCAGAACAGAAAGAGCTGGGAATCTTTTAAAAGAAAGAGAGGATTAACCCTCTGTTACAGTTGCAGAAAACCAGGACATCTTGCTAAGGAATGCCCTGAAAGCAGACTTAGTTGTCTTTGTTGAAAAGCTATGGACCATGAAGTATTGGATTTCCCTAGAATGATTGCTAAGCTTGAAGAAATGAACATGAGACAAGAAAACCCTAAGGCAGATCCAAAAACCATGATTATGACAGAACCCCAGAAAGAATCAGAGAAAGTATTGCTACAGATGAAAGAACCCTGAAGGATCACCGACATGTCAGTTAATCAGAGGTCTTCAAAGAAAAAGAATGCCTTGAAGCAAGAATAGGAGACTTCGACATTGACTGTGTTTTGGATGAGGTAACACTGGTGAATATCATGACAGAAAGAACTTGGGAAGCTATAGGGAGGCCTGATATGATTCTTTCATTAGGAGGAATAGGACTATTCAAAGGAAAGTTGATAAAACTATGTGGAAAGCTCACCCAGATATATATGAATGCCAATTGAACTTCGACAGAGGAAGATTTTGAGATTATTAAATTTATTGAGAACAACGCCCCATTTACCATGTTACTAGGAAAACCTTGCATTGAAAGAAATCAGGCCAGAAGGTAAGAAGAAGAAGCTTTAGAGAAGAATAAGCAAGAGTTAAAATATTTCATGACTATAAGGATCACACACTTAATTCAAGAACAAACGAACAGATCGAAGTTATTTAACACCAAAGACCCGTATATCGAAGTTGCAAGAACACTAGACGACCCACAAAAGATTGAAGTACCTATTCCAACTAAAGAAGAAGTATCACCCTCGAATCTTAGGAAAGAATCTCAACAGCGCGACGTAACTGTGCCAAACACAGATAAGAATCATAATGGAAAAAGGCATACCAAGACGAAGTTCACTGGAAAGGAAGCTAAAAAGCTAAGTAAGAAGAGAGCTAAGATCAACAAGTTACAGAAGGTTCTAGAGGGAACTTCGCAGAAGGAAAATTTGCAAAATTGGAGCTTCGACAAGATAACAGAACAACGTCACATGGAACTTCGCCATGACAAAGCAATATAGCCTATTGGGAATAATATAACCGTTCGGCTGACCCTTCGAATGGGTAGAAAGGAATTTATGGTTCGCCACCCGACCATTGAACCGCGCCGTAACAGCCAAAACAGAGTTAATGAAGGCTTCTCAACTGTTGCAAGCAATCTGTTTCCAAGTTATCTATTTATCCCGTTGTGCCATGCACCGAGAATAATTTTTCTAACCGTGAATCTGAGCCTGTAGACTTGTTGTTTTACATAGTGATCATTTCACTATTGCCCTCTATCCCATTGCAGTGTCTAAGTTACTCCTCGAACCTGAAGATTTCCAACAACGAGTGTGTATGTCAGATGAGTTCAGCGTTGCAGAGAAAGTTGTCGAAGAAGTTCTGATCAACCTCATGATTGAAAGATTCATGTCGATGTATGCAGGTATACAAGCTTCATCGAACAGAATGATGCAAGCCTCTCCATCGACTGCTCGTGGATCAGGGCCATCTCGATCAACAGTAGAGAAGAGAACCAAGCACAGAGACGACCTAGCCAACGCGAAGTTGATTCCATCCATATTGCCCGATTACATCCCGCCTCTGGCTGGCCCAGTGAATCGTGATAGTGTAACAATAGAATTTGAGTACACCATGGTCACTGCGTACCTCCCGAAGGGGATATGCACAGTTCGGACAGAGAAAGATAAGATCACAGCATTGAAGTTCAACGACTTCAACCTCAGATATCGCAAGATCTATGGTATTCTCGCCACGTACAAGTACCTAACTAGAACTAAGGGGAAGAATTCAAAGATCATCCCTCGGTCGTGGACAATGAACCTCGCGCAGTCCACCTTGTTGAATGTCATGAAGATCCCACACTTTGGAAGACACCAGGAAGT
Organism: Picea mariana; assembly: GCA_032191745.1. NCBI lineage: Eukaryota > Viridiplantae > Streptophyta > Pinopsida > Pinales > Pinaceae > Picea > Picea mariana. The sequence continues at coordinate 139,558 of JASDQU010375279.1, forward strand.
CAACGCCTGTGTCAAGTTGTTACTATCGTGTTACCATGGTGGCTACCTATGGCTATACCACCGCATTACAGTTGACCCAATGATGATCCACAGGATCACAGGACTAAGTATGCAAGGACCCGACCCGGAGGACTTTTATCCAGGAAAAGCCGCAGATCGCGCACTTGCACAAAAGATCAAGGATACACATGGCGATGTTGAGAAGGGAACAAGAGGCTACAATGTAGCTTCCATCTAGAGTGACGCAGTGCACCTAGCATGTCAACTGATAGCTGGAAGTTAGTAAGTAAGAATCGACCTACACAGGTCACCGGCTTTGTCATTGACCTCGCAGGGAAGTGCGCGGAAGGCCTACAGATGAACTAGGCAAAGTACCTAGTTAACCAGTTGGAACTAGATTGTCAACAAGCACAGGATCAGGGTTATGAATTTGATTTCAATTGGCTCCTAGTCCTCATTGCATTTGTTGCCTGGGAGATGCCAGAAGGAGCGACCTTCCCCGACATAGAGTTGTTCGAACTGCTTGTCGCGAAGTTCGCTACCCTATGGTATTCAACTGATATGAACAAACAGTGGAATTCAAATGTTGTGTTCCATACATACTACCTCCGGCTAAAGCGATCCATCGAAGCTGAGCCTCGCATGACCCCGAACACCTTACAGAGGTTCCAACCACTAATTAAGTTCAGCGCAAATCGACACTTTATCTACATTACAATGGGAGCAGATGAACATAAAGAGCAGCTCTAGTCATATGACAAACTCACAGAAGAAGACCTTGAGGAGATTACCAAGGAATGGTGTGTTGACCTCCTTATCCCCACCAACCCCGCAGATATATCTGATATTGACAGCCCAAAAGCCACTCATAAAGAACATAATACACCAAGAACCAGCAGGCAGAAGAAGACTGAGGAGGTCCAAAACTTAAGCAACACCTCAGGGAAGACTACTTCCATGTCACCTGACTGAAGGGGTGGTGACGAAGTAGAAGCTGAACATATACCAAGCGAAGTAACACCGCCCAGAGACGAGGTTGATCCCTTGAATAAGAGGAAGGTCTCCCCCCCGAAACCTTCTTCCTGGAATAAATCGAAAGCCACCATGACCAAAATGCAGACTGTCCTCACCTCCGATGACTTTGAATTCATCATAGCAGCTCTGAATGATGCTTCATTGGAGATAGAAGAGAAACAAGGAGTGAGGCAGAAAGAAATGTATGATAGGATTGAAGCCGAACTCCAAGGGGTACAACAAGCTCTTCAGTCCAGTCGCGCAGTATCCACTGCGCCCCCGCCATCGAGAGAATTAGAGTTGGGAGATGAGCTAGCCCAACTCCACTGACTAGCTGAGACAGTTGAAGCTCGCCTTCAACGAGCACAAGAGGAAACAGAATAAGCCACCCAGACTTTGGCACAAGTACAAGGATTACTTGTAGATCAATGTCGAGGAACAAGAAAATATTTCTCTCCAAGTGAAGTTTGATGAATAAAAAGCATAGATACAGTAAGGAAAAGAACAGTTGCTCATGGAGCAACTCAAAGTGAAAGAAGCTGTCAGCAGAGCACTTCACTCTGTGACAATCATAGAAATAAAGGCAGAGGACTGAGTCACGCAACAAGTAGAGAAGCTCACAGAAGTTATCCAATAACTACAACAACGCATAGCAGACTTAGATCTCCACGCAGTGCCCGAGACTCCACAGGATGTAAGGGATCAAAGCGAAGCAACTGCTTGAAGCGCAGTTGAGAGAATAAAATCCCTTGCTATGGAATGTAAGAAACTCACTGATCGCATTGCCCAGACCTACGAGCAACTCACTGAGAATCCAAAACTGAAGGCACTAGAGTCGCAGCTCCAAGAGTCGAAGTATCAAGCCAAAACGATACAGGCACAGCTGAAGCCCTTGTCAACTGTGGAAAGAATGAAGCGTTCCCAAGAGCAACAAACTGCCCAGCAGCAAATCCACACTATCAAGAGTAGATTTCTGGAAGTAACTCAGAGGCTCCAACCTATACAAGATAAGGCCTACCAATTGTTCACAGAGATCGAAGGTCGAGGAGCAGAATTGCAGCAGGTTGTTAATGTAGCTGAACAACACCTAAAGGGACTTGTGAATGAGGTAGTCATCCAAGAGTTCACTACACAAGAGGCCATTGGACAACAACAAGTCGAAGCAGCTCGAGCCAAGCTTGAGGCTTTCGAAGCAGAACTACCTAGATCAGAGTGACTTGGGATGAGTCACAGGTGAGTGTTGGGGGCCTATTGGCCCTTGAGCAAGCTTTGGGAGATCCTTGGTCAAGTTTGACCTATTTTGGGACTTCGACAACCTGTCGAAGGAGGAGCACAAGACGAAGCAAATATCGCGGGATATCGACCCCTTTTTGGGTCTTTTTTGGGATTTGGGATTATGTAACGGGTATGGGATGTCGACCCATGGGTTTACCCATGTTTAGGCCTATTTTGTAAAGTATAAATAAATGTCTAGGCAATGTAGAAAAAGAGCAGTTATGAATGGCTAAGTGCTAGATCTATGTAATTGAAGGATTGTAAGTGCTTTGTGCATACTGTGTGAGACTTGCAGAGCTAAGTGCAAGTGATTATAAGAGGTTGTGGAAGGTTGTGTGCTTAGATCCACTCGGGGAAGGAGGATCTAGTGAGATGTGCAGATCTCCTGTCCTATGCGGAGTAGCATTTTGAAGCTGTATGCATGTAACCTATTTAAGAAGCTAATAAAGAAGAAGAGTTGGTGGACATAGCTTCAGGGTGGGGGTGAACCACGTATATGATGTGTTGCTTTGCTTTGTGCAATGTATTGATGTGTTTATGTCTTTACTTGCTAAGTTCTTTGATATAGATAGATAGATATGTTTATGCTTTGTGCTAATGATGTATATGGATGTTAGATCTGACTTATATGAATGTGCTAGTGCCTGAATCTGTTATATCTAGCCTACTTCTCTATGATAAGTGCTTAGATACATCAGATCTGAATGAATGATGTGATGCTCTGTTTTATCTGTGGAGAAGATAGTGGTTAAATATTAATGAATTGTCAGTGCTAAGTGCTATGTTAAGTATTACAATCACATATCTGTGTCCCAACTAAGGTTGCAGACACCTGATTTATGCAACCACCCCTACCTCTACCTCAGGTGAGACTTCATCTGCTTCACAGGTGTTGCCGAAAGGGCCGGTAGTTAGGGTTTTGTTGGTGCGTTGTTGTAGCGTTGAACCCTGGGTCTGCCCCTGTGCCAACATTGTTTATATATTCGTGTAGGATTTTAATAGAATGATTATGTAGTAGCATCCTAAATGATGACCCAAAAGAGATATTTACAACACTCGAAGTGAAAGTATTAGACATCTCCCGCGGTATATCGATATTGATGTAAGATCTAAAGATAAATTTTAGACCTTTTGGGGGATTTTCTACCCTAACTTGAATGCTAACTCAAATGGGGAACTTGGAGATAAAGAAGAGCTAGATAAGGAGCTAGAGAAAGAGAGACTAAGTTCCAATATCACATCCTCCCAACCTCTATTTAAGGTGGAAATGAAAGTAGAGTACATCAAGGCCTATCGAGGTGAGATCAACGTTCCTAAGTTGGAGCAATGGTTGTAACAATTAGAAGTGTACTTTATTGTGCATAACAAAGGAGAAGAGAAGAACATGTCTTTTTCCTAATTGAAGTTATAATTTCAAGCTTAAACGTTTTGGGAAATCTACATGGAGACAGTTAGACTTGAGGGTGATCCTCCTATAACTAAGTAGGAGGTGCTCAAAACTATCATTAATTCCTAGTTTTACCCTATTGGGTACTATGAGGACCAATGGACTTGTTTCCACTGCCACTGGTAGAAGCGAGGGAAAAGTGTGTAAGAGTACACTACCAAGTTTAGAAAACAATGCATTCCATTGGGGGAAAAACTCCCAAGAACTTAGATGTAGTCATCTAGTATTTGTGTGGTATACATAGTCATCTAAGGAGGCAAGTGACTATCTTTAAACTTAATTCCTTACGAACCCTATGTGCAATAAAATTATTTGGAGATGTACACGAAAAGAGGACAACCAATGGGTTCCAAACTGATAGATTAACACGACACTTCCAAGAAGGGAAATGAGAAATGGAAAGGAAAGGGTAAGAACATTGATGTTATCTTAGATAAGTACAACGATCAAAACAACCACTGTAACCTTTATAACATCGATGGTCACACTGAAAACAAGTGTTGGAATCTACATCCTACTATGAATAAAGAAAAAACACAAGAGTGAGGCCAAGAAGAAAACATGTTAGGAATTGATTCAAGTTACTAGGTAGAGGGGATATCATATTTAGATGGGAATATTATATGTATTACAATGCAAAGGGAGGTGAACATGAGCATTGTACATCCCAAGGAAGAGAAGGATATGTATAAACTATTCAATATCAAGATCGAAGTCAAGAAGACAAAGGTGGATTGTCTAATTGACTTTAGTTCGCAAGCCAACCTCATAGCAGAGGATTTGGTTAGTAAGCTTGGATTGGAAGTTCATGTCCATATTTACCCATACCTACTAGGATGGGTAAATAAAGTTTTAGAGCTTAGAATTACTAAGTAATGTAAGATCAAATTTTCATAAGTTCAAAATAAACTGATAAAGTGGAGGTAGGCATGGTTCTGCTTAATGTGTGTGGTATAGTGTTTTTGGAAGCCCTTACATGTATATGAATGATGTGAGTTTTATAATGAGAGAAAACCAATACCACCTGGTCAAAGGATGGAAAATAATTTGTCATCAATGAACAAAAAGGGAAATCCAATATTTCCTTATTAAGTGTTAACCAAGCCAAGAAATAAATTAGCTAAAGTAGGAAGTTTGTATTGCTCTTCTTGAGGTGGCATCAACAAGGAGATGAGTCATAGAAGTAAAGGAAAGACTATAGGGGTACTAAAGAGATAAAACCCAAGTTGGAAAGGATTTGTTGGGCATATGAAGAAGTGATTTAAGAGCCTAAATGGACACCACCTAAGAGGGAACTAAAGCATGGGTTACAATTGTTGCCTAACTCTCCATTGGAAACATAACACTCTACATACAATACATACTAGAAGAAAATGAAGTGAAGAAGTAATTGTAGCAACTATTGGATTAGGGCATCATATGACCAAGCACTTAACCTTATGGCTCACCTATCATCATTGTTCCCAAGAAGGATGGCCTCGAGAATGTGTATCAACTTGATATCACTAAATAAGATCACCCTCAAGAATCAATACACTATTCCAAGGATCAATAACTTGTTGGATCAACTATGACGTGCCAAATACTTCATCATATTGGATCTAAAATTGGTTTACCACAAGATGCAAGTCAAAGAATAAGACACCTAGAAGATCACATTCAAGAAGAGGCAAATTCCATATGAATGGTTGGTAATTCCTTTATGTTTATGTAATTCACCAGTGACATTTATGATGTTGATGATTGGTGTATTGTGCGTCCCTTTCTAGATTCATTTGCAATATTGTCCTTGGATGATAGATCAATCCTTAGTTTTAATTTGGAATATCATATCTTACATCTATTGTAGGTGTTATATACTCTAAAAAATAATCAATTGTGAAAAAAAAAAACATCAATATTTATAAGTTTTCCCAACAATCCCTGGTGTGCCTAGGGCATGTGAATGGAGGAGAGGAGCTCATGATTGACTTTGCAAAGATGGGGTCCATCATCAAATGGAAAATCCTACCAATGTCATTGAATTTAGAATATTTATAAGATTTTATATTTTCATAGCATCCTTTTCAACTATGGTTGCACCACTTCGTGCCATAACAACCAACGACAAGAGTTTCCAGTGGGGAAAGAATCAACATAAGGATTTTGAAGAATTGACACAAAATACTAGTTAATCCTAGGTCTTGGGTTAACCAACTTGTAGAATCCCTTTGAAGTGGAGACAAATGCAATTGAATATGCTTTGGGATCATTCATAATGAAARGAGACAAGCTWATTTGCTACCATTCTGAATTATTTCATGGAGCAATCTTGAACTACCCTGCATATGGCAAGGAGATATATGACCTGGTATAAGTTGTTAAGAAACGACAAAAAGTATTCAATRGAAAAGGATACCATCATCAACATCAATCGCTAACCTCTGCAATATTTGGAGGCCCAAAGATAAGCTTTAGCAATCAAGACACTACAACTGRATGGAAATTTGCAACAATATTTTTTCATCATCAAATATAAGGAGGGAAGCATTGACAAGTTGGTAGACATGATGTCAAGACCACCCATTTCCTAGATCACAACTTTTGGTACTTTCATGCACATAAATCCTTTAACCCTAATGAATTCAAAGAGGAATACATAGAAGATGAGGAATTTAAGGATATATTTTAGTGGCTATAAGGCCAAGTTCGTGAAAAAGAAGATGACATCAAGGTTGACTGCCATCTCTAAGATGGGTTTCTTTAAAATATTTGAAACTATCCATTTGTTTATCTGATATTATTGTTCATGACATGGTGTTCACATGTATCATTGATTTTAAGGGGTACGTTGATTAGGAATCCAATGATATGTAATATCTAGAAAGATGATATAGAAACTATGAAGTGGATTTGATTCGCCATTTAATTAACTATGAGTTCTAGTATATTAAAATGAACAAAAACAAATCAAAATGAAAGAGGAAAGAGGAAGGATGGTACACGACTAGAGAATATATCACAAACATGAATATACAAAAGAGTTGAGCCTTCAACAATGCTCTGA
>JASDQU010375279.1:154102-164576 GCA_032191745.1 Picea mariana
AGTTGGGCCTTTGAAAGAGATAAATATTCCTTCAAGAAGATATTATGGTTGTTTTTATTATCATAATTTGTGTAAAAAAAATATTTAATGAAAAAACATGATCTTTTTCCTTATATATATATATAAGTCTCCCAAGTTTTTTATGTATACTTGTAGTGTCTCAAGTGTATTCATATGTACCTGCCCATTGGGAGGTTCATTGCATGGTCCACTCCCATGTTGCATTCATATGTGACCATTCCAATGATGATATGATGTCCCTCAACAACTTATCTGATGTGATGGATAATATTTCTATATTCCCCTTCACCTTGGCCTAGACTTAGGACCTCTTTAGGATGTTTATCACTTACTTGGGTTCCTTAGGCATCTTCCCTCCTTGGTTTATAGCTCTTGTTTTCCATTTTGACTTATTTTGACCCTTGGGGAAACCAATTGGGTAATTTTCTAACTTCATGGGTAGAATTGGATGCACAAACCCATAGTTGGGTTTATGGTCAATTAGGATGCCTCATTTCAGACCCATAATATCCCAAACCCATTTTGAACATAGTACTTATAAATTCCAATTGAGTAAAAACCCTTAAACCCTACATGATATCTTGGTGGGAAGTGTACCACAAGTTTTCTTTGAGTACCATAATAGTGAAACCATGACATGTAGAATAGAGAGTCATTTTGGGCCCAAAAATATATGGAAATGTTATACAAAACCCATGACACATAGTCAATAGGTGAAATATTATGTTTTTATATGAATCAAACCGTTTAATAACTAACCTGACATTCTCCTATGCCTTGAGGTTACTCCATTTTTCTATTTATACCATTTGATTCCTCTTTGTAAATTATTTTGGATCCTTCTATATTTGAAAACTCTAATTTGTAGGTACATAGAAGGATTATCGATTAAAATCCTTCCACCTGTATCAAGACCTTGCATTGTTTTTATTTGTCGTCTCCAAAACCTCTACTAGGATCCCTTGTGGCTAGCTTGTATCCAACCTTATGAGTTTGATTCATTCATCCTAGGTTATATTCATTGTCTTATCTGCACTCATACCTTGGTAGTTTCAATTCTTTAACATCATGGGAGGTTCCATCATAGTTAGGGAAATTGAGGTATCATTCCCACTAAGTGCACTAGGGTTTCTCTACTCTACATTCTTATTTATTTATATTTGCAATAGTAGGTCTAGCGTTTATTTGTTATGTTTTACACACACACACATGTATGCATGTATTGGATATTGGGTCAAGTATTGTCTTACAAAAATTTGGAAGCATACATGTAGGCTCTTCTGGGATGTGGAACACTCTTGGAGGCCTATCACAAATATCCCCTTCATACAAAGGAGATTCATCACCTACAACAAAAAATTTCATGTGAGTTCTTTCCATGCTTCTATTTTCATTTCCAACATTAGGATTTCTATCTTAATAATGGAATTGTCATTTTATCCCCACTTATTTGTCTATCTTTCCTCATTTAATTCACTATTAAAAAATGATATCAAACCAAATTCAAGTACCATGATAACCTACGTCCCCATGTTAACATTAACAATATCCTAAGCTTCTAATTAATCTAGTGTCTTTCCCTATTATTTTGATCCACTTTCATCTCTCCCAATGGTTTGTTGGCTTATCACTAAAATTAAGTGGCGACTCAATGCTCCTAAGTTTACCCTTTTAGTGGTGAGTGTGTGTGCTTGTATTGTATTCTATCCCTACCCTCATGCTACATGTTGTAACACAAATCATCATGATCACTATATTTCGACATCTCCTCTAGCTTTCTCATGTTTTATCCTCAAATGCATGAGCTTTCTCTTCCTCCTCCATGCCTCATCCTATCCTTTTGAATGCTTGAAGAAAGGTGATCAATAAATAGGGTATATCCACATAGGTAGAACATCTTAAGAAAAATACTCACTAAAACATATTAAGGATTGGTAGAATAGTGTAATGTGGTTAAAATCCTCAAAGAGGGAAACAATCCATGGCCCTAGCCAACATGACTAGTTGAGGAAATATAATAATGCAAAAGGAAAATAGTTTACATATGAATATCTCACAATTGCTCACCAACAAATGACCCTCCATGCTCTTTAAATAGAGATACTGACCAATTGGGTGTTCAGATAAGGATCACGTTTTGTTAGTATTAGGGACAAGTTGAACCATCAGATCAGTTTATGTCCAGAACACAATCATGACCATCAGATTCTATGATTACAAAAGAACACTGACAAAACTAAAAAATGAAACACTCTTTACCTAAATATGCATTAGGCCAAGTTGAACTTAACTAACTCCTAATTCTATAAATATCCTAACATCCCCACTTAAGAAAAACTTGGGACAGGTTTGAAGGATTTAGAAAGGTGACATAATAGGAGAAAGAAGGAGGCATTAGATCCTATTTCCCTTTAATGAAAACTTCCTGAACTCCTAACATAGTTTGGATTTTGGAAAAAATTTCTTTTGTAAGGGTGTTTATGAAAATTTCTACAAGTTCATCATATGTATGACAATAGAGAACTTTGAGAACATCATCCGAAAGAATATTTATAATGAAGTGCATGTGTATCTCAACATGTTTGCGACATTGACATTGAACTAGATATTTGGTGACTGGAATGGAACTTTTATTATCACATCAAAGTTTGGTATAATTCTACTACTATAATCCAAACTTTGAAAGGATTTCTCAAATCCACAAGGCTTAACTTGCACTAAATATGACTCAACATTTTGCTTCTACTGAAGAAAGATAAAGGGTACATTTCTTCTTACAAGCACAAGTGACACATTTGGAATTAAGAATGAAAAAATGTCCTACAATAGACTTCTGATAATTATGGTCACCATCCCAATTAGAATCAATGAAACCAACCAACAAAGGGGTCTTTGTTGGCTTGGGGTTTCAGACCCAGGGTTCGAAAGGATTTACCAAAAAATATCCCATAGGCGTCGGTATATTCAATCTTCAAGGACTAAAGAAGGTCTCACTGAAGACACCATGAGAATCACAAAGAATACAGGTTTCATGCAAGTCATCAAGGAACAATACATAAATGAAACATTCAACTCAGATCCATGCATTCATTCATACCATTCATATAAGAGTTGCACAGAGTACTATGTAACAAACATAAAATCATAATAGAATACATAAGATATGGAGACAAATGTGCTTTATGCTTCATTCATTAATATTAACATCATTCATATACATTTCAATACATAGAGGTCGAATCCTACTTGTAGCAAATTCAAGGTGAAACGAAGACCAAAAATATGCTCAGATATCGATCTACTTTCTCTCTCACAGTCACATAGTATCTCTGGAAAACTAGTGAAAACACAACATAACAAGAAATACAATGCATAACTAGAACTCTAACACATCTACAACTAACATAAAAATGAAATCTTTGTTAACTACAAACCAAACCCTTACATATCCACATGCAATCCCCTTATATCCAACAGAGCGTGGAAATCATAACAACCTTTCCAACTCACCCACAACCTCAACCATCACTGGTTAGGTTGTTAGAAAAATGGTTACAATAATTATTGAACATCCTTAAGGATTTGGCATGCATGTGATCTATTTAAGTCTTTGTGGGTAGTACAAAATTGGTTGATGTGGCAGTAGATTCCTGGTTGGTGTGGGAGTAGATGCCTGGTTGGTGTAGAAACTACATCTTGGCACTGCATGGTGAAAACTCTTGGGCGCATGTGCATTGTTGACTTATGGTGCACATGAAATATTTCCAAAACCTTAGGGTTCCAACAGGCCCCAAACACTATTAGTTAGCTAGTCCTTGAGCCAATGAAGTTGCTTATGGTGCGACAGAGGCGATGCATGGAACCATCTTCATGATTTCGATGATGAATTCTTTGAAGTAGCCATTGAACTCATCAAAAATTTATGTCAAGTCCTTCATCGGTTTACAAAAATATTCGATGTCACTTAGTGTGATCATCCCAATGGTAGGTTTGATACATGCACCTAGTTATAAAATTGAGGTTTCCATTGTATGTTCATCTATGAGTTTGTAGTAGTGATGTTAGGCCTTCTCTACTACATCGATCACAATTTCTGACATCTTATGCTGGTCAATGCAGGTAGACATGATCTCCCTAAGGAGGATGAAAATTGTTGTCATGGCTTCCTTTTGTTCTACCAATGTTAGGGAGATGATCACCTTTTTCTTCTCCTTGATTTGTGCCTCATTTGTGCAGATATGATCGTAAATGGTGCTAATTTTAGGGGCATTCTAGAGGTGCATCTAGATCTTGAATTTGTAGTTGACTACCATCGAGAAATTTCTATGCATGCTTGTCCTTAGTGTAGTGCCTTTTTTTTAGTAGAAATCTACTGTTGCAACTCCCCTTGTTTTGATTCGAGGGTGCATTTTATCTTTTCTTGAAGATAAATGTTTTGTGCATGCAGGCATTCAATCCTCTCCTTCACTTTGTTGATATTACATGGGGTCGAGAGGTCCAAAGTTTTTGTGGCTGGATTGGGGACTTTCACATAGATTTCCTCCACTTGGATGATCAATAATGTGTGCACAATAACCTCTATTTCAAGGAGTTCTTTGATATCCTTGTGTACTACTATATTCTAGGCATGTTTTTGCTGAATTTCCTGATGCACAACAATATATTTCTCGTGCATTTGTTGCAGCTCTATATAGGATTGGTTAAGTGCATGGTTTGTGTCCCCTAGTTCATTCATGATCTCAACCATATAGGTTTGTAGGTCTTGTGAAGGAACCTGCTCCAACTCTAGCTCAACATAAGGTAATAGCTAAGGCTTTGTGATAGTGGATGGCTCTATGGTTGTGATGGCTAACAAGATGAACCGTAACACTCTCCTATGGGTACTATTGTGCATTGATGTGGTACCAATCATGCTTCTCGTGACCCTTTTTTCTTGGGATGTGGGGCGGGTTATTGGAGTAAGATCCAATGTATGACAGAGATCATCTAACTTATGTGATGAATCTCTATTCAACATTTTATACACATCCAAATTGGCTTGGATCACCTTCACGATGCCCATAACTAGTGTGGGGGATTTCCCTAGTTCCTTCTCTAGGGTGTTGGTGTTGATTTTTTTCCCATCTGGCCAATCAATATTGTGCACATGATGAACATCACAGGAATATAAGTAGGGGCTTCCTCTTCAATGGGAACAATGTTGTTTTGTTGTGATGGACTCAGTGTGTGCTCTTGTTCACTAGACCCAAGGCTTGGGCTTGGCTCAATTGGTGAATGATTTCTCTTCATCGGTGGAGTATTCTCTATGGTTGTTTTTAGTTTCTTCCTCTTGGCCCCTTTCCCTTTTCCTACCTCTTTGGTTCCCTCTATGTGATTTCACTGATCAGATGGTCCTTTCCCCTTTTCTTGGGTTGTCTCGGATACCTTTTTTCTCTCCTGCCTCCTTTTAGTCCTTGTTTCCAATTTTTCTATATCATCATCTAGTGTGGTTCGAAGTTTGTTTGGCCATTCTGCGATGACCTATTGAATATCCTTCTTTGTAATGAAAAAAGGGAGGATCTCAAGATCAACCTACAAATATGCACGTGCGGTGATGAAAAAATTTGGAAAAGTACAGTCACACTAAAGATAGTCCTCATACATATTAATGAGGTTTGAAATATGTGGAGGTCTTACACAGTTTCGTGGATCAGTTCTATGTACCATTGATAGAAAGTTGTGTTATTTTCACACTCGATCTTCTTATCCTTGTTGTATTGCAGCTCTAGGAATTTCTATGTGGGGAAGTATGGATACAACTCTGTGTCATACTTGTGGCTCAGTGGTGGCTTCCACATTAACATGGCCAACAAGAGTAATACCCAACTGTAGTGAAACTCCTTTCTAAGGTCCTACACCTCTATGAAGCTCTGGATGAACTTGTTCACTAAGTATTGTTCCTACGACATACTCACTCCTTGGATGCATTTCTCTGCAACGAAAATTACCCCTAGTGGGCACTCATCCTTGTATCACTTGCACAACATTTTGTAGGAAAGTATCTATGTGTTGAATCAAAATTTGGCGTCGTTTATCTTTGAAACAACCGCTCATATTAATCCTATGTGTGTACCATATTTTGTGTACATCTCCTCTTATGTGGCATCCTCAGTCTCTATTACATCAATCAGATCATCTCCTTTTGCAGGAAGGCCCAAGACTTGGTGCATTATGTCAATGTCAACTTGATATGACTTATCTATCCAAAGGAACCCTCCATGCAATCGGTTGAGTGAGAACCATATGCACAAATTGGTGGACAAGTTGCACCTAAGATGTGGGAAATCCACTAATGACATTATCCCTTATTTCTTGAGGGGCTTGGCCACTTTCCTAGTGACCACTAACAATTTTTCCTTGGCCCCTAGAACAACTTGTGTGTATGCATCAAAGAACAGTTCTAGGAATTGCACTTCATATTGCATGTTGAAATATGCATATTTGAGTTGGGGAACCCTTCCTAATAAGGGGTCTATGATACCTATCTTGGTTAGGATTTTAGGATCGAGCACATGTTGGTCCTTTATTGCCTAGAATTTCCTCCATAATTTGGGCTTTCTCGTCAAAGCCATTATCCTAGTTGACTTCTTAACAGCAATGATTTGTTGTGCTGCCACACTATGAGTGAGAGATATACTATGGTCTCACTATAGCATTGTGTGTGTTGAATTCCTCACACTTATTCACTTAAAACTATAATTCTCTTGGCATTCTGGTCACCCTGTACTCAACTATTTTCTCTTTTCTCTGCACTCTACTCTCTCTGCAAAAATGACGAATGAAATTTGTGCATTCAAGCATTAAATAATGGTTGGGTAATTTCCTTCCATGATATCTTGTTGCTTAGCTATCTACCTAGGCCCACACTCATAATTAATGCTAACCAACATGAGGATTTATTTCCATAATTGTTAGTGTGTCATGGGGAATTATTGCCATAATTAATTCTAATTCCCCATGCTATCATCACATGTCCTAGCACTAACTACCTACCTCTCCAATGTTGTATCCTCATGCATCCCAGTAGCCACATATCATATATAGTTGTTATATCCTTTAGTTTGTACTTGATAATTTATACCTTAATCTCCTCCAAATCTTCGAAATCTATTTTGGGTACAACCTATATTGTCCCACCTTATTGTCCTGACTTGTCTAATCTACCTACTTATCATGTATTTTATGACTAATATACTTCTAAGTCCTACTCTAACCCTGTGCATATGAGTCATGATACTTATTCAATCAAATTATATTTATTATCCCCTTCCATGGCCTCCCATTGAGTTTTTCTAATTTTTCTACACTAGCCATTCCAATGTACCAAAGTCTGAATGGACCGAACCCACGCATGCATGACTTATATGGTTTCTTTGATTTCACCATTGAATTATGGTATGTTTTGGAAACTTTTTGCGTAGTGTCTTTGGGTTTCCAATGGAAGATGAAATCCGTGTTTCTTAACAAAACCTCCCTCTGCCTAGGTACCTCCAACGCCAATTTGAATGTTGTGCATAACTGAATTCTTACTTTCTTCCAGTTCCATGTTTTCCTTCTCATTTCTTCTTGGATGTACCAACTTCTAGGTACCATATCCATGGTATGGGAAAATCTATGAACCCATTATGTGCTAGGAATATTCTTATCTGTCTAGTGCATCTCATAGAAACAAATGTGTTCCTGAGGATATTTGATACCCCTTTACCGGCCCATTAATTCAAAGTCTGTTGTGGGATGGAATCTTACTTTGATACACTCCACCACATGTTCCCATTACTATAGATATGCAAGTGTATCTCCCACCAGTGTGTAGGTTTTTCTTTGACCATTGCATCCATTGTATGAATCCTTTAGGTCTCAGGAATACTCTCCAATTATGCTAGGGATGCATCTACCAATATTGTCCTATCAAACCTCAGTAGATAGAACAACTCTGATCTGATCTAGTGCATTGATTTGGTGATTTGTGTTCATATCCTAGTTGATATCTCACACAAATTATTATGTCATCTTTCCATTGCATCCTCTGAATCTGTGTCAAAGGAACAAACACTTATCCAACTCAGTTCGCCATCGGTTATTGGATTTACATAGTCATCCTTGCACCATGTGATGTTATATATATTTCCTATGACCAATACCTGCACATATTCATTCATGGGCTCATTGTATTTGTAACCCTCATTTGGATCCAATAGTACAATAACTTGAAGATGTTTGTCTCAAAGGACATATGGTGTTGCTTAAGATTTAGTACAACATTGTTATCGAATGACCAATCAATTCCAAGTAGAGATGGAGATGGGTTTGATTCATCCATAATCTAGATCACCTCAAAGTTTTCTTTAGTTTTTACCCCATGAATGTTCACTTCCACTTTCTACAACCTACCAATGGGATAAATTTTGTATTGGTTGGGGAGCTTGAGTTGAATGGGGGACTACACCAACTTTGGATTACCCATCAAATCCTATGATTTCTTTAGCAATATGTTCACACTAGATCCCAGTTCGTGTAACATCCCCACTATAATCCCCAGTTTAATAATTTAATGCTTATGTCGATATAATGTGTGGCTACTGCCAAAGAGGTGTAATATGTGAATTGTATTTCAATGTTTTAATAATAAAATGTGATTCCAGCTACTAAGGGGACATGGACAAGAGATGGGGGATGAATTAATCTACAATATGGGGGATTTTCTAGGATAATGGCTAAGAGGGTCCAAGGGGAAAATACCCATGTATATTAATTTGACCCATTTTCCTAAATTTGATAATTGTATATGAACCTTCCAATTTTTTATTGAGTGTTCTCAAAGCCAATCATTGAATACATGTAAGAGGGTGGGTGTGAGTGGTCACATACCAAATTTATTGGACACATGGGGGTTAAGTACAATCAGATTAGGGAAGAGTGTGAGTCAAGAAATGCAAGCCAAAGGGTGGAAATTTGTATGGGTTGGGACAACAGTTTTTAGTTAGTCAAGTTTGTGCATGGGAAGCAAGGAGAGAGAAAGAAACAAATCTTGAATATGATGCATCCATGGAGGCAAAATTCTATAGAAATATGAAGCGTAATTGGATTGAATTGGAGATTATAAACTAAAGATCTAGGTTGTCAAGCCCGAAGAGTGAACTCTCGTGTGAGTTGCACTAAAACAACAAGTGTTTGTTGTTGGTTTGCTGATAGTTTTCCTAGCAACAATTTCCCTTGAGTTCCTAGCTGAGAGATTCCTAGTTTTTTGTGCCAGAGAGACCCTGATAAATGAATGGGATGCTCGAGGGACTGATATCAGTGAAGGGGTACATTCCTTGGGTTAGACAGGTCAAGAGGAAGAGAGCTAGTGGAAAATCGAGATAGTTGTAGGAGAATATCAGTTGGGTTGAGAGTTTTATGAGTTGTGAGTGGACTATGAGAGACCACCCTCTTTTGTGGATTTCTAGCCTCAGCTTGGGGGTGACTTGCTATTGATATTTAGAACAATCCATCAATGGCTGGGTGAAATTTTCATCCCAAGAAGATGGTTGCACAAATGTTGTAAACAGATAAGTGTTTTATCTTGTTGTTGTGTTAAATTATGTGTTTAATTGATGTGCACAAACTCTGTGTATTTGGAAGTGATTTATATGTTGTTGTAATGAGTTGTTTATGTTGGATTACTAAGAGGGGGGGTGAATCAGTAATAGATAAATATAATCCTTTTTAACCATATAATGCAAGTGTTATATTAGTGTAGCATTATCATCCAATAATTGCAGAGTAAATAAACAATGAACAACTGAGCAATCATACACATACACAGTACACCAATGTATGTGTATGATTACATTTAATTCTTTTTCTTATATTTCTTAAAGAATTCTTAAAGAATTACATTCATTGGAAGCACCAACTTCTTTTGTTTTCCAGTTGCAATTGGAAGGAGGCTCCAAACCCCTAGTTTTCCAGGCTACAACCCGAGGGAAGCTCCAACTCCCCAATTCTATGGCTACAACCAGAAGGAGGCTACAACCCCCTAAGTTCTCCGGCCACAACCACCTTTCCTTGCCCCATACAACCACCCTGAAATATAAATTCCAAATGTAGAGAATCTATCACTGTCACTGAATCAACCACTGCCACTATTAACCTGCACCAATAACCTATAACAACCTGTACCAATCAACCTACACCAAACAACATGTACGAATAACCTGAACCAACATGTACCATGCATCAACCATGCACCAACCTTGACTCATCAAGATGTACCAACATCATCAACTATACACCTCATGTATGTGCCAACTCATCAATTATACACCTCATGTATGTGCCAACTCATCAACTACTTGTCTCAACCATGTACCCAACATGTACCTCAACCATATACCAAATACATACACCAATATAACCATCAAAAGTTATCTAA
>JASDQU010375279.1:164596-175187 GCA_032191745.1 Picea mariana
TGTTTTTTCTTATATGTCTTGAAGAATTACATTCATTGGAAGCACCAACTTCCTTTGTTTTCCAGCTGCAACTGGAAGGAGGCTCCAACCCCTTAGTTTCTCAGGCTACAACCCGAGGGAAGCTCCAACTCCTCAATTCTCTGGCTACAACTAGAAGGAGGCTACAACCCCCTAAGTTCTTCGGCTACAGCCAGAAGGTGGCTACAACCACCTGTCCTTGCCCCATCCAACCACCCTGAAATATAAATGCCAAATGTAGACAACCTATCACTGTCATTGAATCAACCACTGCCACTGTCAACCTGTACCGATAACCTGTAACAACTTGTATCAATCAACATGCACCAAACAACCTGAACCAACATGTACCATGCATAAACCTTGACTCATCAAGATGTACCAACATTATCAACTATACACCTCGTGTATGTGTCAACTCATCAACTACTTGTCTCAACCATGTACCCAACGTGTACCTGAACCATATAGCAAAGACATACACCAATATAACCATCAAAAGTTATCTAACAATTCGTCACTCTATCCATAAACCAAATACCATAAACCATTACATCAAACCATGTGCCACAACCTCACTGTTATGTAGCCTTAAGCTAAACCAACAACTTCAACAACACACCACAACCAAAAGACCAATACCCATATGACAAATACCAACTGTATCCCTCAACAAATCTGATATATGCAGCAATACCGAACATCCAATAACATCTCAAGAGCTAAACCCTAGATCACAAAACATACCTCAAACAAGATGTGCCATATCTCTCATAAATAGACTCCAACCATGTTGTTGCTGTGATTTTTCTACCGCACCTTTTCTGTCACGATTTTTCTGCTGTGATTTTTCTACCGCAGTTTTTCTGTCGTACTTTTTCTGCCGCGATTTTTCTACCGCACTTTTTCTACCGTGATTTTTTTGTCGTACTTTTTCTGTCGCGATTTTTCTGCCGTGATTTTTCTGCCACAGTTTTCCCGCTGTACTTTTTTTTCCGCACTTTTCCTGTCGTACTTTTTCTGCTGCAAATTTTCTCTATCAATAATACCTGCTGAAATAACCTTTCACAAAAATAGATATTCAAGTGTGATTAAATGAGAGAGATTTGCCTCTTATTTATACTTTCATGTAGCATTACACTTTCCTTATTTTAGGGAGTTCTTTGTTTACTTTATTATTTAAATAATTTCTTTTGTAAACACTTGACTTTTGGGGGCTTCTATATGACTCATGAGGGTTCTTCAACTTCATATGGCCATAACTCTCTAACCGTGAGGAGTTATGTGACATTCCACATACCATTGGAAATGGCATGACAAGCACTATCCATCTAGGATAGTTTCACTGAAAAATTCACTGACCTTCATCTCATTATTCCAAAATTAAGCATGGGTTCTCTAACCATACTTCTAGGATAACTCAATCCACAAAGCGTCTTCCCGTGAGGGATTTCAGCATAAGGGGACCACTTTGGAGTTCATCCATTTGTACTTCTTATCAAACATGACAAGACAATAATGACTCATCTTTACATCAAACAAACTTGGGTCCATTACCCAAACATTTGTGCTACCAGGCTTTCTTCAAGGGTTGACATCAATGACAACCAACCTTAATTAACACATAGGTGTGGCATTTTGTGCTATAACAAAGGGAAGTATTGAATAACACATGAGAAACAAGCTCACATTCCCAAAGGTCATGGGAAACATTATAATATTATTTTCCTTGGTTCCCACCTTCCTTCCCCTCTTGTGGTATCGTGGTCATTTGTCACTCATCTAGTAACCATTTGGTGGATTTTTATATGAATATATTTCTTTTGTACTTGGTTTGCACAACTTGGTCACACTACATAAATACCCATGTGGTGGTACCTAAAACATAAAATTCCACCCATAATCCTATAGCACTACTTAGACTCATAATTAATCACTAGTTGGGACTTTACCCTTGGCTCTACACTAGGAAAATCTACAAAGAATTTACATATTTACATTACATCGTCACTAAACTCAACCCGCTAGGATTGACAATTTTCTAATATTTTACAACATTATGACATGGTCCAAACATTAGAACTGGGGTATTACACTTTCTACTTAATGCATCATTATGGCTTCTATTGTTCTACACTTTGTCTTATCTTTTTATTCCTTTTCCTTTCTTTCCTATTGCTTTCATGCTTGACACCTCCTTGCTATCTCATGCATGAATAACAACTCCTACCATGTAATTAAATCTTGGTTCCCACCATACACTCATCCCTTGTCAATTAACAATTTTTATGATGTGTCTAAGGAACTTCTATATAGTCGATGCCTATGGCTAACATGAGGCCTCCCACTTTTGTGTTGGTTAATATTCCTTGTTATTATGAGGAAAATCTCTCTATGGCTAGGGGTAAACCACAACAGACGAAAATGAATGCAGAAATCGACTCTAATCTCAGGTATGCTATATAAACAAATATGCTAGCAAGACAAGATAAAAGGCCTACCTCGTCCAGACGTTCGATGAAGTCTAACGTTGAGCACTTGAATCAAAGCAATACACGTGCAACTCGTCCTCAACAACCAAGAAACACAAGCATATGGTGATAATATATAATGTCAACACATTCAATAGCATAATCCATCAACATTCATAACAAATACGTTCATGGAATAACAATTCAAGTATTTGAAAGATATTAATTGGAAGAGAAAAGAGTATTTCTATTAAAATATAATCAACAAAAGTGAATGAATTACAAACTTTCGTGACAGCATGATTCAGAGCCGAGAAACTAAGTCCCTTCCAGCTGGGCCTCCACCCCTTCAATCCTCCACCAATGGAAAACTCATATAAGAGAGACAATGAGATTCTCAATCAAGTAGGGAAGAGCTTGGGGGTTGAACAATGTGTTCAAACTTAAAAGGACAAAGGGATGCAGACTCAGTATGAAGTGAATAATTTCTCCAGAGTAACTTTTCTCTCAAAGTTGAATTCTTATCCTCTTTTCCATAGCTCGAATTTGGCCCCTTTGTATCCTTCAAGTGGAACTGAAGGGTTGAGTCAGAAAGTTTCTAGTATATGGAAGTTCAAGGATCATGGATCTCCGTGACGTGACATGGAAACTCGACACCATTTTTTTAATTTTGGGCACAAAACTTGATGTATGCGGGCTGTAGTGGTGCAACCTACACATACACATGTTGTACAATAGGTAGGGCACACATATGTGGAAAAATAATTATTTATCTCTAGGATTTGCAAAAAGGGACTTCAAGTCTGCACAGGGAAATGGAAAAAAGGCCCTATGTTCAAGTTTGTATAGGGTGATGCAAATATTGCTATAACATATGCCCCCTAATGTGTGAGGTCAGAGGAGTATATGTTATGGCAAAAATACATTATAAGACCCAGAAGTGGAGTAATAGGGACCCAACTGGAAGAACTAGTTGCTCATGAGATTATTACAATCTGTACTGACTTTGCACACATGGTTGCCAATTAGAATTACACTACAGATCCATGTGAAAATATACCAAACAACTATCCATGGCCATGAATAGGAAATACAAAGGTGGCTACATGCTAAAGGATGTCATAGTGACGAACAAGACCTACTAAAACCAGTCTCAAAATCAATCTGAAGATATTTGTATACAGTGGAGTACAATATGATCTCCCATGATCGCTGAAGTCACATAGGTACTGGTCCAATGAAAGGTAGAAACTGATGTCTTCAAGTCTTCTACACAATCTGCCAAAGGTGCAAGAATACATCGTGTGAATAAAGGAGTTGAGGTCGAACACAATGAGATTTCGTTTGTTTACAAGTCATTGAGGTATACCGTTAACAAACACAAGACAACCTATCAATAATGAAAGTAGGTGTCAAGGCACTGAGTACATTCTTACAAGTGTGAATCGAGGTGTCTAGGTCGAACACTTGAAGAATCCATCGATCAAGAGACATTGGTGTATTCCCAATTGTCGATGGTGAGAGAACTTACCACTAATGACTACAAGCCTCTAGGTACTCATAGGAGTCTAGGTCTCGTCTCTAGAATAGATGAGATGAAGTCAATGAAAGGAGACCCGTTGATACCATCTCTCATCATTCAAAACGAGGTACAAAGCAGAAGCTTGAAGATTTGGAGGAAATTAGATGAAGAACATGTTCACGAACCAACGAACCTGTGTGTCTTTCGCGTGTCCCAGATAAAAGTGGTACACGAAAAATACCCTTTGAATAACAACCAATAAGGAAAACTGTTGACAAAGGCGAGGAAACCACCAATAGGGATAATGGCATCCAAGACACTGCACTAATCCTAATGTGTGAATAGATTTCTTGTTGTCGAACACAAGGGAAACCACCCAGTCAACGACCAATGATGAAATGTCAACTGTTGGATTCAAGGTTACCTACCAATGAGGAAAGTAGGACTAGGGTGCGCAATAGGACTACAACTTCATGTGATTTTGACACACAATGAGGGTATGGCCAACATGCAAAGTCAAGAGTTACGAGGAATGGCCGACACAGGCTGATAGACATCCTTTGAACAAGAGCATGAGACATATGGATGACTCTAGTAGCGTAGACTCACTGATGAAACTTTGAGATGCAGGAGGCATCAATAAAACTCTCCATAGGGACTGGAAGAGTAACCAGTTGGGTGAGTAAACTCTCTGTAATTAGCTCAGCTTCCTAAGGTTGTGCTAAACCCAAAATTTTAATGACAAGTGGACTAAAAAATTTTGTGCTTTGTTCAAAGGCGACACGACCGCTGCAAATATAAGATAATATTCCCTTCCCAACCATCTTTTTTTTGTTTTTTCATAGTCAAATGAATGTTATGATACAGAGTAGGAAATGAGTGTTGCAAGTAAGCAAAAATAGTTCCAACAATGGAACATTCCTATGCTTGATGCAAGGAGGTGCATGTGAGAGATGGACAGTCGGGGGAATGATTCCTCCTGGGTATAGGGTGTCAAGCTGCAAAGGATATAAACAAGGCTCTGCTCGGTTGATGATTCAAACTGCTGAGGTGAGAGGCTTATAACGCAAAAGAGAGAATTGGCAATAGGCTAAACACTACAAGCAAGAGAATGAGATGCAATTACAACTTAACGCCAAAAAACATTCTTTTTCATAGTCTTAGTCTACTTGGTTTGAAAAAGGGATAAAATTGCACCAAATAGACACCCTTTCAAATCCAATTTACGAGTCTAAAAGAGACAAGTTCACTTGGCAATCTTTTCACTTTTTGAAATGAGTCGGAAAATAGCTTAAATCAAAACTTGTGACCTTTCAAATCCAATTAACGAGTGTGAAAGAGACAAATTCACTCGACAATCTTTTCACTTTTTAGACGAGTCAGAAAAGAACTTAAATCAGACTCATTGGGGGGGTTTCTAGGTGGCATGTCATGGGAGAGGCCAAGGCTCCCATGTAGGGTTTCTGTGAAAGGTCAACAACTTACGAATAGCTAACACAAAATTGGGAAAACCCAAAGCTCTCCAAGTCGAGGAGGATAAAGTGCTAATGGAGGTTACCTTCTCAACGATATATTAGAGAACGTGTCTTACTTGAAAAGGCATAGGAGGAGGAATTCGATACCCCACAAGACCATCCCAGTAAAAGGGAACCTTTCCAAGACTTGGAGGGAGAATACTCGGTGAGAGTAAAACTTTCTCTTGTTTAGAAGGTGAAGTACTAGAAATGCTAATGACATGGTTGAAGGATGCATCACCCTCCAAAAGAATTGTTGGATTAACCAGAGATTGCATCAGTACGACCACTTCTTCAACCGTTGGTTGAATAAGATGTGAGACAACAAGGCCATGATATGCACCACCCTAAAAAATAGGAGTGGGTCAAGTGATGATTGCATCGGCTTGAATATCATGTCAATCAAAGGAGAAACAGAATGTTGGGAAACCAAAGACGACTCAGAACCTGAAGGGCCCCTAGGTGAGGACCACGTTTCTGGTACCACACAGTAGCAGGGCACAAACGATTAAGGTGATCTCCTTCACAAATCCTACAAAGGAACTTGGGCTTACATCTTACACGTCTAAGCTTCTCAATCATATGAATGCCCCGAGTGTCATTCACAATGGTTGGTGACATGCTCTCAGCATGAATGGCATAGGTTGGTGGTTCATCTCTCATGTGATGCACAAAGCTGGAGATGTGATGTCAGTATGACTCATGGCGACTAGAGTGATGCTCCCAACATGACTTGCAACGCCTGGTTGAGAGTCTTCAACATGGAATGCAGAGGTTGTCGACCAATCCCCAACATGAATAGCAGGGATTGGTGATGGAATTCTAGTATGACTGGCAGTGATTGGACTGGTGGAGGTGGTTAGTTGTGGCATTTGAGACCAAGGTCCCAAGAAAGACTGGTTTTGAGATATTGTAGGCCAGGAAGGATCCTGATTTACACCCTGTCCTTGTCTGGAAAGGTAGTATCCTTCGCGTAATTGATCCATAGAGGTTTTTACAGGCATCATCACTGAAGCAGATGTCTGCAAAAAGACAAAATCATGATAAGGATGATTCAAGTGAGGATATATGTTGCCCCCATGTGAAGGTGTTCTGTGAAGAGGGTAGCATGTACCATAAAATTGATTCCCTCTGTATGAAATACCAGAGGACATATGGGGACCCGCCATGGGTAGAGTGTTCATGGGAACTGGCATAATGGATAAAGGATACACGAATGGGGTGTAATAAGTAGAATAACCACCCATTTGAGCACTGGCTCTTAGAAGGATGAAGCCAGGATTGGATCTGTAAGAAGGAAGATTCCAACCTCCCACAATGAGAGTTGGTTGAGGGACATGACTCCTATCAAATGAAGATGTAGGAAGTGGAGCTATCATGCCCCCAGATCCAAAAATAGGATTCATATATGCAAGCAAGGGTGAGGATGGAAAGGGTGAAGGCATGTTTGGCATACCAAGAGGAAAATGATTAGATACCCAAGGCATTGACTGAGTATCATAATTATGCATACCATTATGAAAAGCGGATGAATTCGTCCCCATGAAATGAGTGAATGTCATGGGCGAGGTAGCGGTAAAGGAGGGATCCAAAGGAACTCCACTATCCATGATAATGACAACTCAAGGCATGGTATAAAATCCTAAGGTCAACTAATAAGCAAAGATCACACCAAAATAAAATCAAAAGGCCAATATGCACACAAACAAGGTAAAGTGGTTGAAAGGGGCATCCCTCTCTAAAGTAGGTATGCCTCGCCCAAGAGGATCCTGAGACTCCCTGCTAAAGATTGGAGGTAACATAATCAATTATAAGGGCCCTCGTGGGCTTAACAACTAGTCGGCCAGATCTCTCCAGAGAGGTAATCCTCCATAAAGGTTATGTGTTGTCTGACCCTTATCTGACCCAGGGTACCTGTAGAATAACCCTTGCAAGTAACCTATGTGGTACCTAAGTCAAGAAACTAAGAAACCACGATATAACTGATGCACGGGAGGACAGTTTGTTGACGAGCAAAATCGACCGTCTGTTAACTGAGAGAGTGGAACCGGTCCGGGGTTGTCTAATAACCCAAGTCGTTTGGGATGAACCACCCTGACGGGTTTAGCGGCTCCGTTAGCCGATCTAAGGTTCTAAGAAAACAAAAAGAACACTAATCTACAATAACTAATCTAACTAAATAAATAAAACAAACTAATAAAACTAAAACTAACTATTAAAACAAACTAACTAATCTAACTATTCTATATATACAATCTACTAACTAATACTATACTAACTCTAACTAATTAACTATCTAACTACTAACTGAAATATAACTTATTCACAAAATGTACAATATCCACAAATTACAGATTTAAATAAAACCTGGAAAACTCACTTATATTCTGCCCTAAGACAGAAAAATATATTTTTGTCGATTTTATAATTTCATGAGCAGAAATAAAACAGAAAAACTAACTAAACTAAATCACTAATCTAATCTAATCTACTAATATATCTAACTAAAATACTAAAATAAATTAACGAAAATAAATCACAAACTAACTTGGATAAATGCTCCAGATTTGCCCTGTGTATGATGATTGTTTTAGCAGATCGGAGGGAGGAAACCCACACCGAATTATCCAGGAGCTTCTCATAAACGATAGCTGCAGTGCTCTTCAAGTGTGTTTACAGGACAAACAAGACATAAAAATCACAACAATCATATGATTTATAAATCTCCACAATTAGATAAATCCGTATGCAAAGACTTCGAAATAATTCAATTGATGAAGAAGAGAAATCTGTCATTCATAAACTGAACCAAGTAATTGTTGTGTTTTTAAATGTTGAAAGAAATCAGACATGGATCATATTAATTAATTCATATCATTTTGCAAAAGACTATGATAGCAAAAGTAGTCTATAATCAATTGTTAATGACATGCATAAACTTGAAACAAAAAATTGATATTATGAAAGCGAAAGCTGTAGCAGAACATCAACTTCTGTCTCAGTTTGTATTAGAAATCCATAGCCTGGTTCTCCCACAAGTGAGGATGATCCTTATTACAAAATTAATAAGTATTTATAAGTTTTCCACAGGGTAAA
Source organism: Picea mariana (assembly GCA_032191745.1). Lineage (NCBI taxonomy): Eukaryota > Viridiplantae > Streptophyta > Pinopsida > Pinales > Pinaceae > Picea > Picea mariana. Next base: position 173,218 of record JASDQU010375279.1, read on the forward strand.
ACCTCCCTGTGGAAGTTATCAAAACTGTTTACATAAATCTGGGAAGATATCCCAATTTTAATTAAACTAGGAAACTACAATAAAACTAAACACACAAATATCCCCTATCCTATCCAACGTGTCCCATGCAATTCGAATTTACCTAAAAAGGGTCAAAAATAGACAAGTTAGAAGGATTCTTTATTAATAAAATGATAAAAATCTAATCCTATAGACTAGCTACAGAATCTTGCGATTTTGTAGCTGGTCTAAATAAGACACATAATCAACATTAAAATTGACTGAAAATCTTTCAAAGAACTAAATTCAATTAATATCCAATAGCTATTTGAAAACGAATCATTCAATTTGAAATTGTTATACCATTCGAAATCAAACAGGATCAAAATCAATCAACCGAATACAGAGATAGGTGTACTCTGTTTCATTTGTTGCCAAGAGTCGGGTAGACAGAATCATAATCAAACAGTTTTGAAATCGTTTCATATCCAATTTGAAACTGATATAATCAAAACAAATCGCAGACAATCGTTATGCTTCCTCAACAACATGAGATACGATCGAATCCAAACAAGATCACTTTTCAAATCGTTATAAATGTATTGTCATACGATCTAGGCCGTGAGCGAGTTAAACCATAACTGACTCATAATTGTCCACAAATGAAATCGTAATAGGATCAATTCAATTAATAACAGAGTTCGTAATAGATATCCGATCGTTTGTTATTAGCCAAATGGGCCGACAAGATCGATTTATCTTGATCAAAATCATTTCTTTTAAACGAATTATAACTGGATTCGATAGTGATAACAAAGTCAATCAATTTGTTTTGCAAATTAAAATCAAACAGAGCAGCTTTTACGATGCGAATCCAGCTCATGAAAATGATCAAACTGACTGAAAATAAACAACAATCCAATCAAGTGGATCAAACAACGAGGATTTAACATAGTCATTGTATATCAACAATGTTCCATGATTCGGGCGTGACTATTATTTGCACAAACTTAAATGAAAGCATTGTTTCCGAAAAAACAGAGTCGTTCTTCCCAAATTGGAAACGATCAGAGTTGTATTTCAGCTTTGAAAATTATATAACACAGCATATGTAACAACCAAACTCATGAAATCATTCGACGATCACCGCATACTAACCATAACGAAATCAAATCATGATCGTATGCTAAATCTAGCATGAAAAATTTTCTGTTTAAATTGGATACAAACAAATTCACTTGACAGCAAACCATCAATTTTAACTCAATCAAACAAATCAAATCCAAACATGATCGTATTCTAAATTGAGCATGAGAAACTTCCTGTTTAGAGTAGATACAAAACGAATTCAATTGAAAGTAAACTATCAGTTTCATTGACTCAATCAGACAAACGACCAAATCAAATCCAAACGAAAACCATTCAAATCCAATAAAAATCTATCTATGGCTAAACTAGGAATGATCAAATCGCGTATTCAAAATGAAATTCCATTTATTTTTAGCAAAGAAAAAATATACAGGATGAACACATTATGACAGAGTCATTTCAAAATGTAAATAGAGTTATTCGAAGACCAAATTCGAATCATTATATTAACCCTGATCATTCACACAACTAGAACAATTTCGAAAATCATACCTGTATGACGAGCAGATGGCTTGATCACAACAATTTGGAGTTAATAACGGCTATGGCCGATTCAACATTCTTGAAAACGATGGAGCCAGTTGTCTTCTGCTTCTTATCAGTTGCTTGGAGTTTGTCTCTTTGGTTGGTCAACACTGCAACTTGATTTTCCAGCGATTGAATTTTCGATTGGAGTATGGGAACGTCGATGTAGTATCGTTCCAGCCACAAATCACATTGGTCACAAGACAACTGTGTGGGATTTGAAAGTGCAGGTGAGGGTTTGATCATATTGCTGAGGGTTTCATTAGGCAATTTAATCCCAGGGTAGTTAGGATTAT
>JASDQU010375280.1:6275-17554 GCA_032191745.1 Picea mariana
CCTGTTTGTTCTAGTGCTTAAATTTCTTCTCAATTTTAACAGCATATCGATAAGCAACACCGAGTGATGAGATGTCCAGAAAATCCATTTCAGTCTGGATGTATCTTGTAGAGCCCCATGGTATTTAAGAACCAAATGTCTCTCAAAGTCTTTGATACCCAACTTGGTGCACAAGGCATGTAAGGTATCGGTGAACTCTGGAACTTCTTGTCCCCTCTCTTGCTATAGTTTGGTCCATCTCATGTACTGGTCCTCATAGTTGCCAACAGGGTAATATTGTTCTTTTACCGCATCCACAAAAAAATCCCAAGTGGGATCGACCCCATATATTCCAGAATCCTCTATGGAATTTTTCTCCCAGTAAGTTTTCCACCAATGTTTGACATTAGGGAGAGTTGTAAGGAGTGCGAAGGTGATCTTTTCTTTGTCGAAAAAACTGTGAACGGAGAAATAACCTTCTAGCAAAGTTAACCATTTTTCTATGGCTTCTGCATCTATCTATCCTTCAAATACAAGAATATCAAAATTAACCTGTACCTTGAAAGGCGAGGTTCCTCCAAAGTGGCCACCTGATGAATATGTTCCTAATGCTATCGGTAGGTGTTGAAGGATATGGGAAAAATTCTCCATCATTTTTTCCCTCTGTTGCGTGAGAGCTTGCTCAAGCAATAGATTGATAGGATCGTCTGCTTCATCGTTTTTCTTTTCTTCTACCATTGAGGGTTTCTTAGGTGTGCGAGAGCAATTTTCTTCAAGAGAGACAAGCTCGAGGCCCAAATTTCTATAATCGGACCTCATCGGGGAGATGCACTAAAAAATTGATCAAGAGAAACCTGCTCTGATACCACTGATCTAGATTATTTTTGGCACAAAATGAGAACGAAGATATAATAAAGAAATGCACAGAGATATCGAAAATATTCAATAATATAACATAAATGTATCATAGATTCAACCATAAACATAGATATACAATAATACATGATTTCTATTAATGAAAGAAATGTACAAAGACTATAAAAATATCGAGTGAAAGACTCGCTAAAATGGTGGAAGCTTATCTCTCAGAAGAGATGTGACATCTACTCGCATTCGCAAGAATATGATTACAATTAGGCTCTGAAGGAATTTTTACAATAAGCAGGAATGAAAAAAACCCTAGACATCCACAAAACTAACCCTAGGATATGAAGCGCCAAAATTCATGGCGGCCCCATTTGGGTAAGTGAGTACATCAACTTCCCGGGGTCGTAAATTTTGCATATGTTCTCCGTTTTAGGCGGGTGATAGCTTGTTGGAAAGGTATCATTGATGAGATTCATTTTTATCGCTCAATCATACCTTCAACAATTTTTTTGATCCTTGATCTCAAAAAACCTTCATTTGGGCCCTCAAAATGGCCCCGAAAGTTAAAACCTACTAAAAATAGTAAATTGCCAAAATTGCCAGAAAATTGTTTTGAGCCATTTGGAAAAGGTGGGTGGCCATTAATATCCACCTGTATCAATCCTCCCTCCTTATAAGGCAATGGTATCCATTGTTTTGAGTTCTCGGGGGAGAGGGAAAAGCGTTTGTTGAATCTACATCTTGGTGAGCTACTTGTCTTGCTGGAGATGTCGCGCTGCTCAATTTGAGGAAATCTATCATGAACCTGTTGAGGTTGAGGTTGTTCAACAAGTTGAGATACATAAGAGGACGATGTGCATAAGGAATATTTGCACTTTTATGTAACCTTGTTGACCTGCTTATGTTGGATAGAAGGTGCTTGGGGCAAGGCTGTAGTGGTTGGAGTGTCCTTTTGTTCTCCTTTTAAACAGATTGTGGAGAAGATGAATTTTGCAGTATGAGATAATACCTTGCGACACTTTTTAATTGGAACAGTAGTAGGAACTACCTCTGTTATTATGTAGAGATGACCCCCCAATGTAATAATGATACTATGGGGTCAAGACTCATAAACAACATGGTGTCTCCACATATATGGTTGGCCCAAGAGAACATCACTCCCATCCAATGGAGAAACATCACATAATACCTCATCTTTGAAGGGTTGGATGTCACATGACAATCAGCACTGTTCGTTGACATGGAGATCTCGTCCTTGCCGAAGCCACCCAATGCTATATGGCTGCAGGTNTTAATGACCTCTACTGATATGAGGTATTTCTGGATTCGACTATCAACAAAAAAATGTTGCGGGGTCCCCTTCACCCACATTTGTGAATGAAAAAGGCACTCCCCCTCTTCAAGATCTGTTGATTCTTCTAGTTGAATTGATGCGGTCGCAACAATAACAGTGGGGTCTATGTCAATGATCTGTTCTTTACCAGTATTTTCAGAATCAGATTCTGAATCAGGGTTCGGCTCCTTGTCTTTGATCTCGGCCACCAATGACTATTTTGAGCGACATTGATCAGTGTTTTTCTATGGGATTTTGTGAAATTCAAACCATTTTCCAGTGTCCTGCTTTGTCTTCCTGTGACCATTATTTTCCTTTGTCTCGGACAGGTTTTTGAGAGACTGTTTGTTAGGGCCATCTTTGCCATACTTTGGTTGTTGTGGATTTGCATACTTGAATTCTCGTTTGTTCTGGTGCTTAAATTTATACTCAATTTTAACAGCATATCAATAAGCAACACCGAGTCATGAGATGTCCAGAAAATCCATTTCATTCTGGATGTATCTGTGTAGAGCCCCACGATATTTCAGAACCAAATGTCACTCAGATTCTTTGATACCTAGCTTGGTGCACAAGGCATGGAAGGTATTGGTGAACTCTGGAACTACTTGTCCCCTCTCTTGCCACATTGTGGTCCATCTCATGTACTGGTCCTCATAGTTGCCAACAGGGTAATACTGTTCTTTTACCGCATCCACAAAAAAATCCCAAGTGGGATCGACCGCATATATTCGAGACTACTCTGTGGAACTTTGCCCCCAGTAAGTTTCCCACCAATGTTTCACATGAGGGAGAGTGTTAAGGAGTGCGAATTTGATCTTTTCTTTGTCGAAAAAATTGTGAACAAGGAAATAACCTTCTAGTACAGTTAACCATTTTTCTAGGGCTTCTGCATCTATCTGTCCTTCAAATACAAGAATATCAAAATTAAATTGTACCTTGAAAGGCAAGTTTCCTACAAAGTGGCCACTTTATGAATATGTTCCTGATGCTATCGACAAGCATTGAAATATGTGGAAAAAATTCTCCATCGTTTCATCCCTCTGTCGCGTGAGAGCTTGCTCAAGCAACAGATTGATAGGATCATCTGTTTCATCGTTTTTCCTTCTTCCACCATTGAGTATTTCTTGGGTGTGCAAGAGATATTGTATTCAATAGAGACAAGATTGAGACCCAACTTGGTATAATCGGACCTCGTCGGGGACATGCACTGAAAAAAAGATCAAGAGTAGCCTGCTCTGATACCACTGATCCGAATTATTTTCGACATGAAATGAGATCAGAGATATAATAAAGAAATACACAAAGATATCACACATATTAAATAATATAAAATAAATGTATCAGATATGCAACCATAAACATAGATATACAGTAATACANGACTATAAAAATACAGAGTGAAAGACTCGTTAGAATGGTGGCAGCTTATCTCTAAGAATAGATGTTATGGCTACTCGCATTCGCAAGAAGATGATTACAATGAGGCTCTAAAGTCCTTTTTACAATAATTAGGAATGTAAAAAACTCTAGACATCCAAAAACGTAACCCTAGGAGATGAAGTGCCAAAAGTCATGCGGGCCCCGTTTGGGTAAGTGAGTAAATCAACTTCTCGGGGTCGTAATGTTTGCATACGATCTCCATTTTAGGAGTGTGATAGCTCATTGGAAAGGTATCATCATGGAGATGCATTTTTTGGGCTCAATCATGCCTTCGACTATCATTGTGAACCTCTATCTTGAAAAACTTCATTTTGTCTCTCAAAATGGCCCCCGAAGTTACAACCTGCTAAATATAGTAAATTGCCAAAATTGCCAAAAACCTGTTTTGAGCCATTTGGAAAAGGTGGGTGGCCACCAATATCCACCTAGATCAGTCCTCCCTCCTTAGAAAGAAATGGTCTCTATTGTGTTGAGTTCCTGGGGGAGAGGGAAAAGTGTTTGTTTAATCTGCATCTTGGTGAGCTGCTTGTCTTGCTGGAGACGTCGCGTTGCTGAGTTTGTGGAAATTTGTCACAAACCTATTGAGGTTGAGATTGTTCAACAAGTCGAGATACATGAGAGGATGATGTGCAGAAGAAATCGTTGCACTTTGTTGCATCCTTGTCGACCTGCTTCTGTTGAATAGAAGGTACTTGGGGAAAGGTTGTAGTGGTTGCAGTGTCCTTTTGTTCTCCTTTTGAATAGATTGTGAAGAAGCTGAATCTTGTAGTATGAGATACTACCTTGCAACACTTTTTAGGTGGAACAGTAGTCAGAACTACGTCTGGTATTCTGTAGAGATGACCCCCCAAAGTAACAATGACACTATGGGGTTGAGACTCATAAGCAACATAGTGTCTCCACATATATGGTTGGACCAAGAGAACATCACAGACATCCAGTGGGGAAACATCAAATAATACCTTATCCTTGAAGGGTTGGATGACGTATGACAATCGACATTGTTGGTTGACACAGAGATCTCATCCTTGCCAAAGCCACCTAATGTTGTATGGATGCAGGTGTGGTGTTGTCAACAAACCCAATTGTTTGATGACCTCTACTGAGATGAGGTTTTTCTGGCTTCCGCTATCAACAATAAAATGCAGTGGGGTCCCCTTCACTCATATCTGTGAATGAAAAATTCGCTCCCCCTCTTCAATATTTGTTGATTCTTCTGGCTGAATTGTTGCGGTCGTGATAATAGCAGTGTGGTCTACATCAATGATCTGCCATTTACCATTATTTTTAGAATCAGATTCGTAATCAGGGTTCATCTCCTTTTCTTTGATCTCAGCCACCAATGACTATTTTGAGCGACATTCATCAGTGTTTTGCCAGGTGATTTTGTGGAAATCACACCATTTTTCGGTGTCCTTCTTTGTCTTCTCGTGACCCTTATTTTCCTGTGTCTTGGACTGATTTTCGGGAAACTGTTTGTTAGGGTTGTCTTTGTCATACTTTGGTTCTTACGGATTTGCAAACCCAAATTTCCATTTGTTCTAGTGCTTAAATTTCTGTTGAATTTTAACAACATATCAATAAGTAGCATCAAGTGATGAGATGTCTAGAAAATCCATTTTAGTCTGGATGTATCTTTGTAGAGCCCCACGGTATATCAGAACCAAATGTCACTCAGAGTCTTTGATACCTAGCTTGGTGTGCAAGGTATGGAAGGTATTGGTGAACTCTGGAACTACTTGGCCCCTCTCTTGTTGCAGTGGGGTCCATCTCATGTACTGGTCCTCATAGTTGCCAACAGGGTAATATTGTTCTTTTATCGCATCCACAAAAAAATCCCAAGTGGGATCGACCCCTTATATTCCAGACTTCTCTGTGGAGCTTTGCTCCTAGTAAGTTTCCCACTAATGATTTACATGAGGGAGAGCTTTAAGTAGTGCCAATTTTATCTTTTCTTTGTCACAAAAATTGTGAACAGAGAAATAACCTTCTACCAGAGTTAACTATTTTTCTAGGGCTTCTCCTTCTATCTATCCTTCAAATACAGGAATATCAAAATTAGCTTGTACCTTGAAAGGCGAGGTACCTCCAAAGTGGCCACTTGATGAAGATTTTCCTGATGCTATCGGCAGGTGTTGAAGGATGTGGGCAAAATTCTCCATCATTTTGTCCCTCTGTCGGGTGAGAGCTTGCTCAAGCAATGGATTGATAGGATCATCTGCTCCGTTGTTTTTCTTCTCTTCCACCATTGAGGTTTCTTGGGTGTGAGAGAGCGATTTTCTTCAAGAGAGACAAGCTTGAGACCCAACTTGCTATGATCAGATCTCGTCGGGGACATGCACTGAAAAAATGATCAAGATTAGCCTACTCTGATACCACTGATCTAGATTATTTTCGGCACGAAATGAGATCGGAGATATAAGAAAGAAATGAAAAGAGATATCCCAGGTATTCAATAATATAGCATAAATGTATTAGATATGCAACCATAAACACAGATGTATAGTAATAAACAATTTCTATTAATGAAAGAAATGTACAGAGACTGTAAAAATACAGAGTGAAAGACTCGCTAGAATGGTGGGAGCTTGTCTTTAAGAAGAGATGTGACGTCTACTCACATTTGCAAGAAGATGATTAAAATGAGGCTCTGAAGGCCTTTTTACAATAAGAAGGAATGCCCAAAACCATAGACATCCAAAAACCTAACCCTAGGAGATGAAGCACCAAAATTCATGTGGACCTCGTTTGGGTAAGTGAGCACATCAACTTCCCAGAGTCATAACTTTTGCATACGATCTTTGTTCTAGGCGTGTGATGGCTCATTGGAAAGGTATCATAGACAAGATTCATTTTCGGGGCTCAATCCTATCTTTGGCTATCATTGTGAACCTCGATCTCAAAAAACCTTATTTTGGGCCCTCAAAATGACCCCAAAAGTTAAAACCTACTAAAAATAGTAAATTGCCAAAATTGCCAGAAAAATGTTTTGAGCGATTTGGAAAAGGTGGGTGGCCACCGATATCTACCTGGATCAATCCTCCCTCCTTAGAAACCAATGGAATCCATTGTGTTGAGTTCCCAAGGGAGAGGTAAAATCATTTGTTGAATCTACATCTTGGTGAGTTCCTTGTCTTGTTGGAGACGTCGCGCTGCTCAGTTTGTGGAAATCTATCACGAACCTGTTGAGGTTGAGGTTGTTCAAAAATTTGAGATACATGAGAGGATGATGTGCATAAGGAATATTTTCACTTTGCTGCAACCTTGTTGACCTGCTTATGTTGGATAGAAGGTTCTTGGGGAAAGGTTGTAGTGGTTGCAGTGTCCTTTTGTTCTCCTTTTGAACAGATTAAGAAGAAGATGAATTTTGTAGTATGAGATACTACCTTGCGACACTTTTTAGGTGGAATAGTAGTCGGAACTACCTCTGGTATTCTATAGAGATGACCTGATTCTTTGCCTTAACCAAAACCTGATAACCTTGATATGCTAATGATTCCTCCGGGACTCCTCGTCTACGTGCTAGGACTTAAAACCCATGCAACTTTCCCAAGATCTAACGACTGACGGGATTTCGCTATTTTCCTTTGTGAACCCTCACCGTCGACTCCTCCTTCTCGAAGATTTCTTGGGGTGGCTAAGTGTTCCTTCTCAGGACTTGCTCTCCAAGCCCGCGCTTGCAACCCTTGCTCAAACCTTCCTCAACCCAAACCTCCTAGGCTCTCTTTCACGATACCACGAAGCTGCTATTCCTCCTGAGCTTTACCACTCTGATTCTTTCAGAGGAATTTGTGCGCACTCCTCACGCTCAACATTCAACAACTTCTCACAGATTGAGTCCTTTCGACTCTATGCACTTTATGCAACAGCAGTCTTCAATCTCCCTTGCTCAGATTAACAACTGAGACTTCTTCTTCAGCCTGCACACTTCTTGCACGGCTTCAACAAATCACTTCCACTTCTAGGTGAATGAGGACAAGAGTTAGACTACCGAGCCTTCATCAACGCACTCCTTGCGGATGAATTCAACTGCACGCCTTGCTGGAATCTCCTGGCTCAGATAGAGAAACAATTGAAACTCATTCCATCTCCTCTTTAGACTTCAGTTTAAAACATGAAATCACATGCACAACATATACAAAGCAAATGCATAACCAGAAAACAAACATTCCTAAGAATATCAACAATACATAGAGAAAACAACACAAACCATTTGCTTGAATCAAAGCTTCCTTCTATTAATTCAAATGCCTGTACATGAGTGTTCTTCATACAATATTCTCTGCTTGCTCTTTCTCTTCTGAATGCTTGATTATTTCTCCCATATGTTACAATGATACAATGAGGGTGTCTATATCCGTTTTCCCTCCTTCCATCGAAAATTGTCTAATCTAGAAATAAATCCTACCTACTTGCATTAAGTAGATTAAATGCCTCCTATCTACTTCAAACAAGAGCATATGGCTCGAGTTCTGATACAATATACAAAAGGCGCTCTTTCATAAATGGTTCATTGAAGGTTTGGCACTTCATTTTCAAAAAAAATTCAAAGCAATATGTCATGTGTTATAAAAAACACATGTGCTAGCTCCATGCTCGCTTTGGTAATTGCGATGCTCCTACATCATACTCCTTGGATTGAAAACTTTCATGGGATCCTGTCCATGAGCTCCTTCATTGTCTATCCATGCTTTTGAATCTCTGCTTCGTTTTCCCAGCTGGCATATTCCACTGGATGTTTTTTCCATTTGACCAGATACTCGAAGTATTGCTTCCACCTGGTCTTTTTGCTCACCCTCTTGTCAAGTATACTCTCCATATGTGGCTTTTCTGCAATCGGCATCTACTGCTGTCACTAGATTTCTGGATGTTCATCACTTCCATCTCCTGCTTCCTCAGCCTTATATGGATATAAGTCTAAGACATTGAATGTTGGAGATATTCTGATCCCATCCGACAACTCAATTTCATAAGCATTTTCTCCCAATTTCTTTAGGACTCTGCATGGCCCAATTTTCTTCATTTTTAGCTTGTTGTATGTTCCCCTTGGGAACCTTTCCTTCCTCAGGTGTGCCAGAACTAGATCACCAACCTCAAATTGAAGTTGTTTCTGATGATGATCTTCTCTGCGCTTATATTCCTGGTTTGATTCCATCAATCGCTGCTTCACCCTGCTATGAAGTTCTTCCATCACCTCTGCAAATTCTTCAGCACTTGCGCTCTTGGTCATTATCTGCTCTGAGTCTCTCAGTTCAGATACTCCTCTTGGATTCCTGCCATATACAATCTCAAATGGAATTTTGCCTATGCTTCTGTTCACTGAATCATTGTATGCAAACTCTGCTTGTGGCAACACATTGTCCCAACTGTTGTGGTGCTTTGTCACCAAGCTTCTTAGCAAATCTCCCAGACTCCTATTTACCACCTCTGTTTTTCCATTCGTCTAAGGATGATAGGAAGAACTAAACATCAAGTTAGTTCCCATATTCTTCCAGAGTGTCCTCCAGAAATGTCCAATGAATTTTGTATCCCTGTCTGATACTATGCTTCTAGGTAACCCATGAAGTCTAACAATCTCCCTGAAAAACAAATTTGCAATATGAGTCGCATCGATGGTCTTCTGGCATGGAATAAAATGTGCCATTTTAGAAAACCTGTCAACCACCACAAAGATCAAATCATGTCCTCTTTGCATCCTCGGTAATCCTAGTACAAAATCCATGCTGATTTCATCCCACGACCTCTCGGGTATGGGTAATGATTGATAGAATCCCGCATTCTGCTTCTGGCCCTTTGAATGTTGGCAAATTCTGTATCTTTCAACAAAGTTATTGACTTCCGACCACATCCCTGGCCAAAAGTATGCTTCTCTCAGCTTTGCAAATGTCTTATTGTAGCCAAAATGTCCTGCCAATTCACCACTATGCTTCTCCTTTAACAGATTCTCCCTCATGGAGCAATTAGGAATACACAGTTGGTTGCCTCTGAACAACAGTCCATTTTGGATCATGTAATCTATCCATTGGCTTCTGTCTCTGAGAACTGGATTCTCAGCTGCCTCATATGCCTCTGCAAAATATGCATCACTTGCATACATGTCCCTAAGATTTTCAAAACCCAATGTTTTGACTCAGAACTCCTACAGCAACAAACACTTCCTCCTCAAAGCATCAGCCACTTTGTTCGCAGTACCTGAAATGTGTTTAATTACAAATGTAAAATTCTGCATATACTCTACCCATTTAGCATGTTTCTAATTCAACTTCTTCTGTTGAGTCACAAACTATAATGCATGATTATCACTATACAAAACAAATTCCTTTGGGATTAAGTAATGCCTCCACTTCTTCAACGCCTGTATGATAGCATAAAATTCTTTATCATATGTGGAATAATTCACCCTTGCCTCATTAAGCTTCTCTCTAAAATACGCAATTGGTCTGTCCTCCTGACTCAAGACCGCTCCTATGGCAAAGACACTTGCATCACATTTTACCTGGAACACTTTCGTAAAATCCGGCAACACCAAAACTGGCTATTCTGTGATCTTTCGCTTCAACAGATTGAAGCTCTTCTCTGCCTCATCAGTCCAATGAAAATATTTATGTCTTTTCTTGACAGTATCCATCATCGCTGCGCTAATTCCACTGAAATTCCTAACAAATTTTTGGTAGAAACTAGCCAGTCCATGAAAACTTCTCACCTCGAAAACATTTCTCGGTGATGACCAATTTTTAATTACCTCCACTTTACTTGGATCCATCTTCAATTCATTCGCCGATATGACAAATCCCAAGTAAATGAGTTATGTCTTCATAAATGAAGATTTCCTCATGTTGATCAACAGCTTCTCCTGCTGTAGCTTCCCCATTGCTGCAGCTAAATGCTTCAGATGTTCTTCTTTTGTTTTGCTGAAAATCAATATGTCATCTAGATAAACAATGACAAACTTACCAATGAATTCCTTCAGCACTTCATTCATCAACCTCATGAAGGTACTCGGTGCATTTGTCAAGCCAAATGGCATGACTAGCCATTCATACAACCCTTCATTGGTTTTGAAGGCTGTCTTCCACTCATCGCCTTCCCTCATGCGAATCTGATGGTATCCACTTTTCAAATCAACCTTTGAAAAAAAATTGGCTCCACTTAAACAGTCCATCAAGTCATCCATCCGTGGAAACGGAAACCTGTACCTTATGGTTATCTTGTTAATGGCTCTGGAATCAGTGCACATTCTCCAACCTCCATCTTTCTTTGGAATCATCACCGTTGGAACGACACATGGACTTAAACTTTCCCTGATCAGTCCTTTATCCAACAGTTCCTGTACCTATCTTTTGACCTCTTCATTCTCTTGTGGCGTCAACCTGTACGCAGCTTTGTTCGACAAACTGGATCCTGGTATGAGGTCTATATGATGACTCACACTCCTCATCGGTGGCAATGAATGAGGTAATTCGTCTACCACAATGTCAGCGAACTCTTTTAGCAGTTCCTGAATTTCTTCCAGCAAATCATCCACTCTTGTGTTGGTCAAAACAAATCTTGGTTTCCTGACCACAAAAAATTGTGGATCTTCCTTCTTCTATACTTCCGCCAGAAGTTCCTTCCTACTCATGAGAAGTACAGTGTTTCTTGACTCTGGTTTTACTTC
>JASDQU010375280.1:17654-36475 GCA_032191745.1 Picea mariana
ATCGTATCTTAAGCCATTCATATACCTGGAAAATTTTTCATCATCGCTCTCCCGATGTCCTACTCGGATATTGAGCTTGAAGAATTCTTCAATGTACTCCTTCACTGTCATCAACTTCTGCCTCAGGTTCTACATCCTCCTGAACAGTGTGATTTGATAATCCCTTGGGATGAATTTCGCCTTCATCTTCGCAATCATTTGATCCCATCTTTTGATCTTTTGCTTGCCTTTGGAACGCCTATCCTCTTGAAGATCGTCCCACCATAATGTTGTGTGTCCCTTCAATTTTGTGATAGCATGCCTAACCTTCTTATCCTCTTCGATATCCTCATAATTGAAGTAGGTATCAAGAGCTCTAATCCAATCTAGAATCTCTTCTGCATCCAGACTTCCTTCATAGGCTAGAATGTCCATCTTTGTCTTTGAACTCATCCGAGAGATAGCTTTAATTAATCGCTCATTGGCTGCATCTTCAGCTGCAAATTCTCCTTGTGGTTCAGTTTCAACTTTGCCTTCGGAGTCACTCAGATCTCTAGCACTGGCTGTGTGTCTCTACGCTGCTTCCATATCTTATAATCCCGCTCGAAGATCACGTATCTTCCTTTCCATTTCTGGAACCTGTGCTTGTCTTCCTCTACCTCTCTAGTTTCCCCTATCCTCTGGATCGGTTGATTGTCTTTCTCTCCTTGGCGGCATGGTAAAATTTTCCTTTCTTCTCTGCTACAGAAAATAGAGAGATTTTCTCGCTCTGATACCACACTGACGCGTATCAGAGTGCTTTTCTTTTCTTCACTCCTCTTGCCTGAAATGTACAGACAAGATATTAGCTCTGATACCACACTGACGCAAATGCACCACCTAGCACATCCGCTTCCACTAGGACCTTCTTCTTCCTAGGCCCGAAAAGCTAAATTGCTTCTTCAAATCCCTTATCGGGACTCTTCTACACCCACGGGATGTTTTTTTATGATCTCCCTGCTGCCTTATCGGAAAATCAGACCTCGCATGATCGTGAGTCCTACACTTGGTTCTCACAATCCTCGAACCCCAATAAAATGTTCACCTATGTATTCCTTGCCTCTATCGGGAATATTGCCCTGTCGGTAAATCGGCCTTTACAAGGTTGTGAATCACTTCTCCCACGAATCCCTGACTCCTGATCTCCAATGGTACCACTGCACCCCTTAACTCCTCTGGCTAACTCTTCTCACATGTGACCTGCTGTTCCACGAGACCACGGTTCTTCTCCCCGATCGAAAATTCGAACTTCGCGAGACTGAGATGTGTAGAACTCGCATCCTCAGGATCTCCGATCCTCCGATCTCCGATGCCACTTGGCATCAACTCTCGGCAAGGATGGACCTTCCGATACCTGTCCTCCACTATATTCTTGACTTCGTCGGGAAATCGCGTATCGGAATATCACGATTTCAAATGCGTTGGTTTATAGAACCTCCAAAGTTCTGAACCCCGATGCACAATGACACCTGTCCTCCACTTCACCATTCCCTTCTCCACTCTATCGGGTATCGCGAAATCGCGGTTTCTCAGGCAGTGATTTCGTTGTATGTGGAAAATACGAAATGCCAAATCCCGACTCTCCGGGATCTCGTGCCATGTGTCCCTGCTGTTTTGGACAGCTCTGATCCAATCGAAAAATCGCTAATCGCAATTTTATGCAGAGGACTCTTGGCTCCAGAAGTTCTGATTCTCCGATGAGCTGAGCTCCACTGATTCCCCGACTCCTTGACATGTGTGTCGCCGAGATCAAAGGCTGAGATCCTTCCTCAGGATTTCGAGAACCACAAGGTCCCGATTCTTTGCCTTAACCAAAACCTGATAACCTTGATATGCTGATGAATCCTCCGGGACTCCTCGTCTGCGTGCTAGGACTTAAAACCTGCGCAACTTTTCCAAGATCTAACGGCTGACGGAATTTCGTTGTTTTCCTCTGTGAACCCTGACTTTCAACTCCTCCTTCTCGAAGATTTCTTGGGGTGGCTAAGTGTTCCTTCTCAGGACTTGCTCTCCAAGCCCGTGCTTGCAACCCTTGCTCGAACCTTCCTCGACCTGAACCTCTTGGGCTCTCTTTCACGATACCACGAAGGTGCTATACCTCTTGAGCTTTACCACTTTGATTATTTCAAAGGAATTTGCGCACACTCCTCGCACTCGACATTCAACAACTTCTCATGGATTGAAACCTTCTGAATCTGCGCATTTTCTGCAGCAGCAGTCTTCAATCTCCCTTTCTCAGATTAACAACTGAGACTTCTTCTTCAGCATGCGCACTTCTTGCACGGCTTCAACAAACCACTTCCACTTCTAGGTGAATGAGGACAAGAGTTAGACTACTGAGCCTTCATCAACACACTCCTTGCGGATGAATTCAACTGCACGCCTTGCAGGAATCTCTTGGCTCAGATAAAGAAACAATTGAAACTCATTCCATCACCTCTTCAGACTTCAGTTTAAAACATGAAATCACATGCACAGCATATACAAAGCAAATACATAACCAGAAAACAAACATTCCTGAGCATATCAACAATACATAGAGAAAACAACACAAACCATGTGCTTGAATCAAAGCTTCCTTCTATTAATTCAAATGCCTGTACATGGGTGTTTTTCATACAATATTCTCTGCTTGCTCTTTCTCTTCTGAATGCTTGATTATTTATCCCATATGTTGCAATGATACAATGAGGGTGTCTATATCCGTTTTCCCTCCTTCCATCTAAAACTGTCTAATCTAGAAATAAATCCTACCTACTTGCATTAACTGGATTAAATTCCTCCTATCTACTTCAAACAAGAGCGTATGGCTCGAGGTCTGATACAATATACAAAAGGCGCTCTTTCATAAATGGTTCATTGAAGGTTTGGCGCTTCATTTCCAAAAGGTTTTCAAAGCAATATGTCATGTGTTAAAAAAAACACATGCGCTGGCTCCATGCTCGCTTTGGTAATTGTGATGCTCCTGCATCACATGTACTGGTCCTAATAGTTTCCAACAGGGTAATACTGTTCTTTTACCGCATCCACAAAAAAATCCCAAGTGGGATCGGCCAAATATATTCCAGAATCCTCTGTGGAACTTTCCTCCCAGTAAGTTTCCCACCAATGTTTGACATGAGGGAGATCTTCAAGGAATGCAAAGTTAATATTTTCTTTGTCAAAAAATTTGTGAACAAAGAAATAACCTTCTAGCATAGTTAACCATTTTTCTAGGGCTTCTGCATCTATTTGTCCTTCAAATACAAGAATATAAAAATTATATTCTACTTTGAAAGGTGAGGTGCCTCGAAAGTGGCCACTTGATGAAGATGTGTCTGATGCTATCAGAAGGCATTGAAGGATGTGGGAAAATTTCTCCATCATTTTGTCCCTCTGTTGCGTGAGATATTTCTCGAGCAACAGATTGATAGGATTGCCTTCTCCGTCGTTTTTCTTTTCTTCCGCCATTGAGGGTTTATTGGGTGTGCGACAAAGATTGTCTTTAAGAGAGACAAGCTTGAGACCCAACTTGCTATAATCATACCTTGTCAAGCACATGCACTGAAAAAATGATCAAGAGCATCCTGCTCTGATACCACTGATCGAGATTATTTTCGGCACGAAATGAGATCGGAGATATAATAAAGAAATGCACAGAGATATCGAAGATATTCAATAATATAAAATAAATGTATCATATATGCAACCATAAACACAAATATATAGTGATACATGATTTCTATTATTGAAATAAATGTACAGAGACTGTAAAAATACAGAGTGAAAGACTCGGTAGAATGGTGGCAGCTTATCTCTGAGAAGAAATGTGATGGCTACTCGCTTTTGAAAGAATATGATTATAATGAGGATCTGAAGGCATTTTTAAAATAATCAGGAATGCCAAAAACCCTAGACATCCAAAAACCTAACCCTAGGAAATGAAGTGCCAAAATTCATGTGGGCCATGTTTGGGTAAGTGAGTACATCAACTTCCTGGGGTCGTAACTTTTGCATACGATCTTTGTTTTAGGTGTGTGATAGATTTTTGGAAAGGTATCATCGAGGATATTCATTTTCAGGGATAAACAATGCATTTGGCTATCATTGAGAACCTCTATCTTGAAAAACCTTCATTTGTGCCCTCAAAATGGCCCCGGAAGTTAAAACCTGCTAAAAATAGTAAATTTCCAAAATTGCCAGAAAACTGTTTTGAGCCATTTGGAAAAGGTGGGTGGCCACCGATATCCACCTGGATCACATACACTATCTGAAATGGAATCTTTCTGGTACTTTTGTTCACTGAGTCATTATATGCCAAATCTTATTGTGCTAGAATTTGATCCCACTGACTATGATGTTCAGTGGTCAAACTTCTTAGCAAATCTTCTAAAATTTGATTCACCACTAATAAAATATCCTAAAGGATAGTTTTGTTCCCAAATTCTTCCACAACGTTCTCCAGAAATGACCAACAAATTTGGTGTCCATGTCTGAAACAATACTCCTAGGCAATCCATGGAGTCTCACAATCTCTTTGAAAATCAATTTTGCAACGTGCATTGCATCACTGGTCTTTTGGCATGGGATAAAGTGTGCCATGTTCAAAAATCTATCAACTAGCACGAATATGGAATCACTTCCTCTTTGTGTTCTTGGCAATCCCAACATGAAATCCATGCTTATTTCATCCCAAGGCCTCTCTGGAATAGGAAATGGTTGATACAACCTAGTGTTATGTCTCTTCTTCCTTGGATACTGACAAATCCTACATCTGTTAACGAACCTTTTTACTCATGCCATCATACTTGGTCAATAGTACGAACCATTCAACTGTGCAAACATTTTTTCATGGCCGAAATGTCCGACTAGACCTCCACTATGTTTCTCCTTCAACAGGTTTTCCCTCATGGAGCATTTTGGTATGCACAACTGACAACCTTTGAAAAACAACCCATTTTGTATTAAATATTCATCCATTGGCTTGTGTCTCTAAGCACATGATTTGTGCATGCTTCATATGCTCCTCTGAAATCAGGATCGTCATGATACATTTCCTTAAGGTGTTCAAACCCCCAGGTTTTCACTTGAAATTCTTGCAGAATCAAACTTCTCCTGCTCAATGCATCAACAACCTTGTTAGCATTACCAGAAATATGTTTAATAACAAAAGTGAAAATTTTCATAAATTTTATCCACTTAACGTGTCTCTGGTTTAATTTCTCTTGTATGGTTATGAATTGCAAAGCTTGATTATTGCTATACAAAAAAAAACTCCTTTGGTACAAGATAGTGCCTCCATTTATTCAAATCTTGAATTATGGTAAAAAACTATTTATCATATCTGGAGTACTTCTTCTTAGTATCATTCAACTTCTTGCTGAAATATGAAATAGGCCTATTATCTTGGCTCAAGACTGCTCCAATTACAACAACACTCACATCACATCTCACCTGAAATGTCTTCCTGAAATCTGGTAAAACCAGAATTGGTTGTTCTGTTATCTTCTCCTTCAATATATTGAAGCTCTTCTCAGAATCTTCTGTCAATTTGAAATACTTGTGTCTTTTCTTCACTGTATCCATCATTTGAGCACTAATCCCACTAAAATTTCTGATGAACTTTCGGTAGAAACTTTCTAATCCATGGAAGCTTCTCACCTCAAAGATATTCCTTGGTGAAAGCTATTATCTGATTTCTTTCACCTTTTCAGGATCCATCTTCAATTCATTTGAAGAAATCACAAAACCCAGATATATGATTTATGTCTTCATGAAAGAGGACTTTTTCAAATTGATCAACAACTTCTCTTTCTACAACCTTCTCATTACCAATTTTAAATGTCTCAAATGCTCTTCTTTAGTCTTGCTAAATACCAATATATGATCCACATATACAATCACAAACTTTCCAATAAAATATTTTAACACTTCATTCATCAGTCTCATAAAATTACTCGGGGAATTTTTTAATCCAAACAACATAACAATCTATTCATACAATCCCTCATTTGTCTTGAATGTTGTTTTCTACTTGTCTCCTTCTCTCATTCTTATCTGGTGATATCCACTTTTCAAATCTATCTTTGAAATTAGTTTGCTCCACTTAAAAAATCCATCAAGTCATCCATCGTTGGCAATGTAAATCTGTACCTAATGGTTATCTTGTTTATGGCCCTTGAGTCTATACACATTCTCCACCATCCATCCTTCTTCAGACTCAATACATTTGATACTGCACACGAAATCAAGATTTCTCTAACCAATTCTTTGTCTAACAGATCCTAAACAAGTCTTTTCACCTCCTCATTATCTTGAGGTGTTAACCTGTACAGGGCTTTGTTCAACAAGCTTTATCCTGGTATCAAGTAAATGTGATGAATGATACTTCTAATAGGTGGAAATGAGCTTGGCAACTCATACACTAATATGTTATAAAAATTCTCAAACAGTTCCTGAATTTCCTCTAGAAAATCTTCCACATAAGTACTTGTAAGGATAACTCTCGACTTCCTCACTACAACAAATTGCATCTCTTATTCCTTCTTAACTTCATTTAGGAGTTCCTTCCCACTCATGAGAAGTATGATCATTCTGGATTCATCCTTCACTTTATTCTCTTCAATTGGTAGCAACATGTGTGTCCTACCATTATTCTCCAAGGTGTAAGTATTTCTTCTCCCATCATGGATGACGTTCTTTTCATATTTCCATGTTCTTCCCAACAAAACATGACATACATCCATTTAAATTACATCACACATGATTTCATCTCTATATCCACCTATTTTAAATTCAACAAGGCATTGTTTAGTTACTCTTACCTGGTGAAATTTCTGCAACCATGAGGCTTTATACGACGTCAGATGTGAAGTTGTATCCAGATCCAATTTATTCACCATTTATGTGGATACTAATTTATCAGTGCTCCCACTGTCAATTATTACCTTACAGACACTATCCTTAGTCTTGCAAGATGTTCTGAACAAACTGTTCCTCTTCACCAGCTTTTCGATCTCTATCTCTTTATTCAAAATAACTTTCTTCATCATCAAGGATTTCCCATCTTCTTCACCTTCTGCCTCAACATTTCTCTTATGATCTTACGAAATGTTAGCATTGCCTCCTTCTTTATTTCTCTCGGGGCATTCCCAAGACATGTGCTCTATTTTTCCATAGGCATAACATCTTACTACTCCTCTTCTGCCTCTTCCTCTTCCTCGAGGAAAAGAATTCCTACCACTAGACTATCTCCCTCGGGAACTTCCTCCTCTTTCAGAGTGACTATGTGGTTTCTCCATCTCTCCTTTGGACTTCTGGGCCTTATTGTAGGCGATTCCTTTGCCTTTGTTTTGACTTCCTCCTCTACCTCGCTAACTATGTTTTCTAGCCATCTTCTTTGATGATTTCAGCATGATATGATAAGAGTCTTCCATGGTTCTAATTGTAATAATGTTGATTTCATCCTGGATTTCATATCTCAGGCCATTGATGTACTTGAAAACTTTTTTATCGTCTATCTCTCTCTGTCCAACCTTGATGTTCAGTCTATAGAACTCCTTTGTGTATTCCTTCAGAGTCATTCCCATCTATCTCAGGTTCTGCAATCTCCTGAATAGGTTTTTCTGGTAATCTTTGGGTATGAATTTATCCTTTAGTTTGGCTACCATTCTATCCCAACTCTTAATCTTTGGTTTTTCCTTGCTTATCCTTCAACCTACAGTCCATCCCACCATAGTGTTGCATGTCCTTTTAACCTGGTGACATCATGTTTTACCTTCTTATACTCATCAACATCTTCATAGTCGAAATACTTGTCCATTTCCCGTATCCAATCAAGCAATTATTCAGTGTCTAAAATACCTTCACACATTTGGATGTCGATCTTCGCTCTAGCCCCCAACTTAAAAACTACTTTTAGTAAGATTATTTCACATCATCTTCGACTACAACTTATTCAACTTCCACTTCTTCATTCTCTACATCACCAATGTCTCCAACATCAGGTGTTATTCTTTGTGTTGTTTCCATGGAATCCAACCTTTCTTTGAGTTCTCTCATATCTCTTTCCATATCTCTATTTGCTACAGAAGGGGACACATCTTTTAGGTGACATTGTGTTGATGTATCTGATACCACTTGACGATATAATTCTACTTATCCATCTCTTTTTTCTACAGAAATCAATTTTGTTCTTGCTCTAATACCACCTGACGCAACCCCCCTTCTATCCTGGGGATTTGCAACCTTCCAATATTGGATCTTTAAACTACTAAGCCAAATTGACTCTTCAGGCCTTCAGTAGACCCTTGTCCCTGAACGATCAACACATAGGTCCCTTTAGTGTTACCCATAGGGTCTAACTACTCGTGACTCTACTCTCTAACACTCTTGGCAACACTAAACTTCGTGAGTGATAACCCCACGCTAGACTCTTTGTCCCAAGTGACCACAAGCTATGATTATGGACCAACCACTTCATGATTTTGGGCTTTGGTGATATCACGATCTCTGGCTTCATTTATTTTCGAAGGTGCCTCCTCCAAATTTATGGATATCTACTGCATGTCTCCTTGGGTTTTGACAGCCCAACTATGTTTCGTGTTTCATGACTTCACGAAAGTCTTGTTCACCTCACACACAAACCTTCAGACTTATGACTCCTAGATTTCCTAATCCACTTCCACATGTCCTCTTCACACCTGATGGTTGATATTACTTCACGACTTCATGATTTCACGGATCTACTCTTACAAAACCTCCCAAATTCTTGAACCACGAAGTGCCGAAATGATTTATGGACAACCTCAGTGTAATTTTCCCAGGTCTGACAGTCTGGAACAATCTCGCCTCCCTCCGAAACATATATGGTTCATCGATTTTGGGAAACCTTAAAGGATTCTTCCCTTTGAATATTTCTCATCACTCTCCCTCCTAAGCCTGTATTTCCTATAGTTTATTTTTTCCTCTGAACACTTTCTTTGACACTTAGTCGAATTTTCAACCTGTGCACGCCTTGCAACAAGTTCTCCTCCACAACTCAATTTCTTTGTGGATGATTGCGCACACTTTGCAACTGTTCTCCAACAACTTCTCTATGACTAAATTCATGCTACTCGTCCTGATATTACGAGTCTAAGAGTCTGTCACACACTCCTTTCAGAAACACTTCCTTAAATATTGACCCCTGGAGGATGACCTTGCACTCCTTCAACAATTATTTCACGCTTGATTGTTCCTCCTGAACAATATGACTGTGAGAATAATCCCTCCTACATTCCAACTTCAACTATCCCAGCTGAACCTTTGAGTAAAAAAAGACTCGGTCACACACTCCTTGTGGATGCCTATGCACTCTTTTCATACATAAGTTTCACGCTACCTCTTCTGAGCTTCAAGTCAAAACAAACTCGATCATGCACACCTTGCAGAAACTATGAACACCTTGCACTTGTTGATAGAAGAGAAAACAATTGAAACTTATTCAATCTTCACGGAGACTCAAACATTCAACCATGTAAATGTGTTCATAAACCACAAGAACAATAAGTAACAGAGAATTTCGAATAAAAAGAATGTCTACCATGCATTCATTTAGATAGACACAACAAAAACATACATTTGGGTCAATATGACTCTGTTATATTCATTCAACAGTCATATACATGGGTTCATACACCGTTCTTCATCACTCTACATCATATACAATAGATTCAACAACTCATCAACAACTAGCGAGCCAACAACCTCTATTGGGAAACAATACAAAGCTTTATACAAGAGGGGATTTTTTATCCTTTCCCTCCAACTATTATAGTCTATCTTATCGAATTAAAAGCATTCAACTACTTAGTATTTATTAAAATAAATGCTTGAGTTAGATAGATAAGGGAGAAAGATACAAATCTGTACTGCAATCCATAATTATTAAAGAAAAATACATTTCTCGATCGGTCACATACGATGGCTCAACACCCAAACATTAAATATGTTCATGGATCAAAATGTTTTCCTGATATTACATTAATATGCCAACTTTGGAATTCAAAATTTCTTCAGAATATGCATTAATGTGCCAAACTGTCCTTCACCTCGCACTTTACTAGCAATGCTCCTGCATTAGTCTTCTTGTCATGTGTCTCGAAACCTTTTGGCTTCAGTACGTACACTTTCTCTTCTACTAAACCATTAAGAAAAGTTGTATTCACGTGCATTTGGTGTACCTTCCATTTCAATACTGCATCTATCACATGTATATCTCTAATCAAAGTGTATCTCACCATAGGAGAACATGTCTCCTCATAATCTATTCCTTCTTTCTGGGAGAACCCACGAGTCTTGAATATTACCTTGTACTTCTCGATACTTCCATCTATTGAATGTATCGCATTGTAGATCCATTTGGAACTCACAATTGATTTCTCTTTTTGTCTCATAACCACATCCAAAACAACATTCTTAATGATAGACTAGTATTATTCAATCATGGAAGCATTCCATCCTTTCTTCTCTGCATCCTCTTCATAACACATAGGCTCAACATAAATGATATCATAGAAAAATTCCATGTAACTGAAATATGGACGAAGTTTCTTTATTTCTATTAAAGATCCATCTGGAGCACCATACTTCTCGACATCTTGAATAATCTCACAAGCCCAAGATGGTCTTCCTTTCTGTGTACTCATTTCTACATGTATTTGTAGTTCTACCATGTCATGGTGCTCCAGACCATTCTCTTCTGGCACAACATAATTACCTGCAGTTTTATATACAACTCTATGAGATTCATGCTCCTCACCTACTAAAGGATGCATCCTTATCAAAGGTAACATCTCGGCTCATCTCAATATGTCTATAACCAGGAATGTAGAATCTATGTGCCTTAAATGTCTCATAGTATCCAACAAATATACCCTTCTTTCTTGAAGGATACAACTTTGATCTCTTCTCTTTGGGAGAATGGACATACATTGGACAACCAGGTATCCTCAGGTGGCTAACCTATGGATTTTCTCCTATGGATTTTGGTGTTTTGTTCCCAAGTACATAATGAGGACTTTTGTTTTGCATATATATAATGGCCTGGGCTACTTCTACCCATAGATTCATAGGTAATTCTTGATCATGAATCATAGCCTCTACTTCTTCCATTATTGTTTGGTTATTTCTTTCTTCTACCCCATTCTGCTAAGGATTGTAGGGAGTAGTGAGGTCCCTCTTAATCCAAAATTATCTACAAAATGATTTGAATTCATCTGATGTGATCTCTCCTCCATTATCTGCTAAGTGAAGTGCTTGTCATTGGTCCACACGTCTAAATGCATGATGTCCAAAACTCCTTTGGATTTTTTATCATTTATTGGGAATGTTCTCTTCCTGATGGTCAGTCTACTCCCTGTGTCAAACTTGAAGCTATGTAATATGTTTCCTAATACAACTTTCACTATAGCTCCCTCCCAGAGTTGTCACCAGTGACCTGATTTCGTGGTAACCTTATTGGAACACATACATCTACATGGTAACTTCCATGGAATTTATAAGATAACCTGCTCGAGACAAGAGAAACAAGAGAAAAGGTGTTTCCAATATAGTAAAATTTTCATAAGAACATATATATTCTATAACGAATAAGAGACAATTTCATGGTAATCATCATAGCATTACGAAGGTGACCTTCCTAGAAGAAAGACAAGAAACGTATCTTAGAGTAGATGTTAGTTCATCTTGCAAACAAGTACAATAATCATTTATATCAATAGTACTCGCATGCTGCAAAGTATTCATTGCACCTAGAAGTAATAGAACCTTTCAAAGATTGTTTTCACAACTATAGTTTTTACTTATAATGTAGAAATTATCAAACTTGATATTTGCAAATTGAAAACTTATCAATTTAATCAATCAAACTTGGAACCTGGAGTCATATCTCCAAGAATGAGTGTTGTTTATTTTCTTCTAAGTCTCATTCACTCGAGATGACAATTATTCTATCCAACCTGTCCCCTATAATAAGACAATATTCTTTATTGACAAAAATATGATTTAGGGAATTTAATGAAAATAGAATCTAAAATATCAAACTTAATCAATCTAATATTTTGATTGAAGTCATCTTATAACTTTAACTTTGACTAGAGGTTTGACTTCAACCTGTTTGTCTCAAAAAATCAACGTTGAAGTTTTTTTTGACTAATGGTACCAGAAGGTGCACTAGGATAGGATGCATTATGAAAACCAAGAATTAGTCCCAACACCTCACAAAAATTTCCCAATGGATTTTGGTTAGGGTTTTTTTCCGCTGCAGAACTAAAAACCCTAGTTGGAACCACCGAAAGAATGGCTAGCGAGATTATCTAGGGAAATAATAATTTTAGTATCCTTAAATAAGTTGTTCAATGAGCTACGAGAAACTTCACTAGACTAGACAAAATACAACTGGTACTGCGACTGGCATTGCAACTGGAACTGCAACTGATGCTACATCTAACATTGCAAATTCTTCTTTAATGAAGCCTTCTAGATTAATGAAGCCTAGACCCAAGGTTTTATGAGGAAACCCTCATTTTTTTCAATATCAAAATTTTGGAGATATGATCTAGGGGAAAGATGTACCCTTCTTAGGCAATATTTTTGGTGGATTTTGTAAGTGCTCAATGAGCTTGACAACAGGGGAAATCGACGATCTTCTTTCCAATGGTTAGATTGTTCTGAAGTAAACCATCTCTGAAATCATGTTAGAATTTTGGTATGCTCATTTAACCATAGACAATGTCACATCATTGTCACCCAACCATAGGCACTAGCACATGCCACCTTAGAGCACAATAACCTTTTCTTAGATAGATTTTGGTAAGTCCAATGGAAAACCAACAGAAAAACCCTAACCATAAATACTAATATTGTTGTGGAAGTAGCACAATATCAAGAGAGTGTACCTCTACCAATAGAACCATACATTTACCAATAGAAGTGCACAAGAGAGCTACCAAAAATATTGATATTACACCATGACAAATGTTGCACCACCCTCTCTAGAATTGTGCCTCCTTCTGCTACAACTACTACTCCTTAAACTTTCACCCTAGCTGAGTGAATGAGCGTGTGTCAAAATTATGAGCACCTAGTGTTGGAGAAATTTCTATTTTGGACACACTAGTTAAGTGGGAGTTAACTGACTAGTTCTATTTAGACTTTCTATTTTTACCATCACTATTATGCATGCATGCATTCCTAAGAAAAACTAACTGTTTGATTTCTTTTCTTAATTATGGAATTCTTTGCCCTATATATGAGTGTTTTCCACTCATTCATTGCATCATATTGATCATGATCTATGTATCAATCATCAGCTCATTGGAGTAGTGTGAATATATTTTCTCATTCTTCCATATTGAATCTCTCTTTCTTTATTGATAAGCTTTGTTTGTAATTTCTTTAGCTATATCTCCTGTGCAGGTTTCCATGAAACATTGACATGGTATCAGAGCTATGCTGCTTGGAGAAAGCCTGACAAGCCAAAGAATAAGGAAAATTAGGGTTTTCGTGAGCTAAATCTGTGGTCATAAATTTAATCAATTATTCCTCCCCAAATATTATGTTTTTGAGGAATAGACCTATTATGAAAGTAAATCGGCCCATTTTGGAAGCGGGTTTTCAACCGTTTGGTGAGATTCTTTACTATTTGCTAAGAAAGGGAGCCGCAAGATAGCCTCCTGAAACTAATATGAATCCATGGCCATACCTTTCCACATTCATTGCTCCCAAAATATTATGTTTTGGAGGAAATAGCCTACATGGATAGTAAATAGGCTCATTCTAAAGGTGGGTTTTCAACTGTTTGGCGAGATTCCTCACCGTTTTCTCAGAAAGTAATTCACAAGATCATCTCCTAAAACTGATATGAATTCTTAATTTCTTAATTTTTTACTTGCATATCGAGAGTAAATTTTTAGGGCTTCTTGGAATCAATGCGAGAGATGGATATGACAACTATTATAGAATCAAACTTGGTGGTAATCCTTACACCATACAATTATTTTGATTGGAATCCCAGAGAAACATTCCAACTCAAAATAAAAGGACTATATAATTTGACGATGGCGATGGAAACATAACCTACATCAACAATTGAGAAGATGATATGGGTGAACCGTAAGGATGAGGCCACACGACTACTTCTTGAGTTAATCTCCACTAATTTGTGGTTTCATGTTGTTGCATGCAAGACTCCAAATGAGATCTGGACCACCTTGGAAGGATTCTTTGGAAAGAAGGATGAGATGTGAGGTCATATGCTTGAGGTAGAGTTGAATAACTTAAACCCTAAAATTTTTGATAATATACAAGATTTTTTTACTAAATTTAAATATTTTCTATTAAGCTTGGGTTTATGTGGTATTGATAAGTCTACACAAGAGAAACAAGTTATTCTAACAATATTGGCCAAGCTAGGACCATAATACACTGTATATGTCTCCAATTTCCATTCTGGCAGATGTCTTTTTGGAACAAATTGGAAAATGCCTACGTTGGCTCAGTTCATTGAGTCCCTTACACAAGAGCAGACAAAACTCATACATATGGACCTCATGAAATATGGCAAAGCACATGCACTCACCATGCAGGATGGAAAAGGGTCATTAAAACAAAATAGGAAGGAGGGATATTCCAAATCCTTTAATGATTCTTCAAGCTCCAAGAAGAAGAAGAAGGGAAGAAGTGCACTTACTGCAGTAAACCGAATCATGAAGAATCTACATGAATGAAGAAACATATAGATCTTATGGCACATGCACTTCAGCAGAACAACCTTGGAAACTTCATTCCAGAGGGAGTCAAAAGGCAGAAGGAAGAAGATCCTGCTCCTAAGAAAGGTAATCATCATGCTCTTGTTGCAATTAATTCCTCATCTGATTCATGGATTATAGATTTTGGTGCAACCCATCATATGGCAGCGAAAGATGAAGTTTTCTCTTCCTTGAGTCCATGCTCAAGACCCCATATTGTCATGGGGGATGATACTCCAGTAGCAGTAGTAGGAGAAGGGAGAGTGGAACTCCACAATGGAAGTTTTGAGAATGTTTTACATGTTCCAAATATTTCTATGAATCTTCTCTCAGTTTATCAGATCACTCAGAAAGGCAAAAAGGTTGAATTTACATCAGATTCAGTTTCAATAATTGACATGCATGACAATTCCATTATTTCAATTGGTGAGGTGGATCACAATTCAAGGTTGTATAAATTGATTAAGTTTTCTGACGACGACTCCTCTATTCTACTTACACATAAGGAGAGTTGACGTAGACCCCTCCCCAGACCCGCAGGTCAGGATCCACACAGGATCTTTTCTTTTTGGCCCTGAGAGCTCGACTGGCTCTTCTATTTCCCTTTCGGAAAATATACCCACCACAACACCTTGAGGGAATTCCTCCTTTATTCCGGGATATCGGATTTCACAATTTCGTGAATCCCTTAGTCGAGTGCCTTACCTCTTCGACCTCTGAAACCTAAAATATTCAATCACTTGACCCTTTCCTGATGTCAATTTCATCTTTTCGGCTTTCGCGAATTCGGGAGTTGCGATGTTGTGCAACTCTACTCCTTGACTCCCGAAATCCTGAAATGTCAAAATGGTACTTCTCCTCACTGTTTTCCACAAACCTCGACAAGAAGCCTCATGTCCTTCCACGTGTCGCCTCCCCTTTGTTTCAGGTTTTCTCCTCTTCTGTGTCCTGATCTCTCTCCTTCAATACTTCCGAAACTCTGAACTCTGAAGTTCCAAAAAACTAGCTTTCCCACCTCAAAACCTCCTTTTCGCGTTTTCGGGGATTTGATCAGCCAAATATTTTTGGCTTACATTTTGGGCTTTCAAACCCCGAAATGCCGAAATGGTTAACGACCTAAACTGATCCAAATCAATGGTCCACGTTGACTCTGCCTTTTTGAAGGGAAGATCTATCCAATTCATAACTCCCCTGCAACTTCCCTGGATCCTATGGTCCTCACTATTTCGGGACTCACCTCGGAGAATTCTGATCGTCCAATACTGTCCAATATCCTCCTCAAAAAACCTTTTCCCTAGGTCACCTCAGCAATCCTCTTCACTTTAACATAGACTCTACACAACGACCAAAAAAACTCCTCTTCTGCTCTTCATCACCTTGAAGATGCAAACTCTCCTGAGCTTTCTTTCACTAACTCAAATATCCTATGAGATTTTTGCATGCACTCTTTGTGGCACTCTTCAAATACGTCTAAGTATTTGAATCCTTTGACTCTGTGCAACTCCCCGCGACAATAATCTTCAACCTTCTCCTAGATTGGTGAGTTCTAAACTTCCAACCAACCTGTGCACACCCTGCATGGCTTTTGTGCCCGAATCGCACTTCTTGAGGAAATGAGAACAACAATATCCCTCCTGAGCTTTCAAAGATGAACTCTGAACCCGTCGACGCAATCCTTACGGATGCTCCACTGCACTCCTTGTAGGAACTTTGACTCAAGATGAGAAACAATTGAAACTCGTTTCCTTACTCTCTCAGACTTCAAATACCCAACATGAAATCATACATACATAGCATAAAATAAAATGTACAATAGAAAGAGTAAAACAACCATGAGCATAAAATTCAGCATGTATACATAGAAAGCATTAGAACACCATGAGTCTGAATCAAAGCTTCATCTATTAATCTCAGAACTTCTGTACATGGGCTCTTCTACATATCTCTCTGCTTCTTCTCTTCTCAATTGATCTATGCTCAATTGGTCACGTTAATGTTACAAATGATACAAGATGAGGGTGTCTATGGTCGGTTTTCCCTCCTATGCTCTAAGCTGTCTAATATGCATTTAAATCTACCTACTTACATTAATTATGTATAAATTCCTTCACCTACTACAGATGAGAGCGCATCGCTCAAGATCTTTTTACAATCTCTAAGTGTGCTTCATTTTAACTATTACATTAATGTTTCAAAACATTTCAAAAAAATGTTCACTGGTGCTTTCCAGCTGTCTTCCGTATTCGCACTCGCTTGCTACTTGTGATGATCCTGCATCATACTCCCTTGCTTGAAAACTTTCATGAACTCTTGTTCATGAGCTCTTTCACTGTCTGTCCATGCTTTTGAATTTCTGTTTCATTCTCCCAGCTGTCATCTTCAATTGGATGTCCCTTCCATTTGACCAAGTATTCGAAATATGATTTTTCCCTAGTCTTCTTGCTGACTCGCTTGTCAAGTACTCTTTCCATCTGTGGTTTTCCAGCTACATGCATTTGTTTAGCCCACTAAATCTTTGTATGTTCACTGTCTTCTCCTGCTTCTCCATCTTTGTAAGGGTACAAATCTGATATGTTGAATATCGGTGAAATTCTGATCCCATTGGGTAATTCAATCTCATATGCATTTGCCCCAAATTTCCTTATGATTTTGCATGGTCCAATTTTATTCATCTTCAGTTTGTTATATGTTCCCCTTGGGAACCTTTCCTTCCTCAGATGTGCAAGAATCATATCACCAACTTCAAATTGAAGTTCTCTCCTGTGTTGATCTGCTCTGCGCTTGTACTCTTGGCTCGAATTCTGCAATCGCCCCTTCAGTTGGCTGTGAAGTTCTTTCATTGCCTCTGCAAAATCCTTTGCACTAGCACTCCTAGTTTCATCTTGTTATGAATCTTTCAGTTCAAAAAATCCCCTAGGTTGCATTCCATAAACAATCTGAAATGGACTCTGCCCTATGCTTCTATTGATTGAATCATTATAAGTAAATTCTGCCTGTGGCAGAATGTGATCCCACTGACTGTGGTGTTCAGTCACTAGGCTCCTTAGTAAATCTCCCAAGCTTCTGTTCACAAATTTTTTTTTCCCATCCGTCTAAGGATGATAAGCTGAGCTAAATGACAAAATCGTCTCCAGCTTCTTCCATAAAGTCCTCCAGAAATGTTCCACGAACTTGGTGTCTTGATCTGAAACTATACTCCTTGGTAAGCCGTGAAGTCTAACAACTTCTTTGAAAAATAGGTTTGCAATGTGAGTTGTGTCACTGGTTTTCTGACATGGTATAAAGTGTGTCATTTTCGAAAATCTGTCCACTACCACAAAGATTGAATCAAACCCTCTTTGTGTTCTTGGCAATCCCAACACAAAATCCATGCTTATTGCATCCCATGGCCTCTCTAGTATGGGTAACGACTGATATAATCCTACGTTTTGTTTCCTTCCCTTTGTGTGCTGACAAATTCTCCATCTATCCGTAAACCTTTTGACATATGCTCTCATCCCTGGCCAAAAATATGAGCCATTCAACTTCGAGAATGTCTTATCATGACCGAAATGTCCGACCAATCCTCCACTGTGTTTTTCCTTCAACAGATTCTCCCTCATGGAGCATTTTGGAATGCACAGTTGATTGCCTCTGAATAATAATCCATCCTGGAGCATACATTCATCCCGTTGACTTCTATCTCTAAGAACTGGATTCTCAAATGCCTTTTACGCCTCTTTGAATTATAGATCATCTCTTTACATGTCCTTGAGATTATCAAAACCCAATGTCTTGACTCTGAACTCCTGCACCAATAAACATTTCCTGCTCAAAGCATCAACAACTTTGTTAGCAGTTCCATAAATATGTTTAATTACAAAAGTAAAATTCTGCATGTATTCAACCCATTTAACATGTCTTTGGTTCAACTTCTCCTATTGAGTTACAAATTGCAATGCATGATTGTCACTATACAAAACAAACTCTTTAGGGATCAAGTAGTGCCTCCACTTTTTTAGTGTTTGTATGACCGCATAAAATTCTTTTTCATAC